>RJWT010041805.1:0-12264 GCA_004365215.1 Cuniculus paca
GGCTTAACACATAAACACACTACAGTACTCAGTGGTCTACACAATTCATAGACCAAATCAAAGATAATAGTTTCAAATCACAAACTACCGGGATTATTATCCCAGGGTGGTGATATCCTGTGACATTAGGGTCTATGGAGGAACTGGGAGTTCAAAGTCAAAGGGGCTTGTTTTCCAACTTGGGGTGTAGGTCAGTGGTAGAGCACATGATTAGCATGCATTAGGCCCTGGTTTTAATCTCCGGCACAAAAAAGAAAAAAAGAGACTTGTTTTTAAACCTTTTTTGTGGGGTGGTCCAAATCAAGGCTCTTCACTGACAAACATCCTAGGCTTTCATCTTTAAATAAACATTTGTTCCTTTACTTGTTTTGGACATTTATCAATGTCCTCCACACATACGGAAGACTACAAATAAAAAGAGCTCTGAGAGGCAGCACGTGAACCAAGAGCATAGGCCAAATATACCGTAACCTACTGACACTCGTGGGCTTATGTAAGAAACAAGTACTTATCATCAGCACTGAACTGAATATTGTTTCATTTTGTTCTGTTCTGCCTTGGCCCAACAGTCATTCCTAATATTTTTTAAATGCTATATTCCTAAGTATGGAAGCATAATCAACTTATTTTGAAAAGAAATAAGATTATTAAAAGAAATCTGAGTTAAAAGTTTTATTCATTCAACATCTCACATTACAAATATTTAAAAATTATATGCATACTGGTATAAATAGTCATTTGCAAACTATTTAATAACATTAATTTTTCACTAGCACTTCAACAAATGAACTCTTTTAAAAAAGGAACTGTGTTATATAACTTAAGAGTAGAACATACAAAAATAGGAACTTAACGTGAAAATGACTTTAATAAAAAAATGAATTACCCTTATTTAAAATGCTATAATAAATACTACAACCTCCCCATACACAGTAAAAACTATATGGAAATTCAGCCAAGTAGTACAATTAACTGACATACTTAAATAACTCTTCCTTCTGATAATATGAGCAATACACTGGAAAAAAATTAGGGATTAGTAAAAACTAGACACCCACTTGCTAAAAGTTTCACTTCCAAAAAATATAACAAAAATCTGATGAAAATTATAAAAACTAATTATACTTTAAATTTTAAAAATATAAAAAATAAAACAGTTGAATACAATATTGTCCCAATTCTTACAATGCTATCAATCACAGTAGCTTTAAAATAAGATAATAAAATAAAGCAAATGACCAAAACCTCTTTTATTCCATTTTTTAAAAATAATCTCAAATTTACATTAGTAGAAAGATTGATTTCTGATTCTTTTCTTTAGAAACACCAGCAAGAAAGAGGATTACTCTTTAACAGTAGAAAATGACATTTTTAAATGTCTGCAATTAAAAACAAAGAATTACACTGCAAAGATCTTTCAAAAGTTTGAAATAAGTATTGCACATAACTTGAAGTTAACTTGCCACAATTCATCACATTCAAGTTTTTAAATCACCTTTTAACAGAAGATTCAACTCTTCAAAACAAAAGGGGTGAATTATCAAGTCTTTCCAACAGCACTCTCATAAAATGCTAAATTCATTCACTGCAAATTTTATTTTGCATTCTGCAGAGGTCTGTGTATGGAGAAGTATATATATTATACCAAAGCGTGGGGACAAGAAGGGAGGAGGGAGAGGGTTTCTTTACATAGAAAATAATCAGAAACACTTTATTTTACATTGCAAAAATAACCATGTAATTACTCTGTAACTACATTGTAAGTACATGGCTGGTGCCATGCTAGTGCGCTAGAACTACATGCTTGGTAAATTGAAGTGATACCCTAAAATCTGTAAACTAATTACATGTTAATTATGTTTGAGTTACATGGTAACTCCCAACTACAATCCCATGTAATCTGAAGGACATGTAATCAATAAAGTTCAGAGTAATAGATAATCATTGTGTATGCCCTGTAAATTGAAATATAACCAAATAATCTGTAAACACGCTTGTCACACAATCACAAGTAAATATTAGTAGAATAACAATTTCTTACATTAGTCATGCATACTAACATTACACACCTGTCCCACGGCAGGCTATTTTTTTTTCTTATATATAATTTAAAAGAGCAGACATCTCTGAATTAAACACTTAACATCAATTTATTAAGATTAAAAATGGCTAAACATTCACCAAAAATGTCTGCATTTTATGAATAATTTTAAAAACTTAGTAAGAAGCTGTAGACAATTTTGTTATTTTAAATTTCTACCCTATTTTATGTATTTAATTTTTTTAGGAACTACAGTGTTATCTGTCATTTTCATGCGAATTTTTTTCATTAATTTGTGACTTCATATAGACTATTTCTTAAATTATAGGTACACCAATAGCTGGTGCTGGGGAAGGATGTTTAAGCAACATGCTTTCTCTTCTCTGCAGACTCTAAAATAGCATTGCCAGTGCACAACATTCATAATTTAAAATGTATGCAGAGCACTGAAATGTATAAAAAGCAGAATATAAGAAAATAAAATTTATTAAAATTATTTATATTAAAAAATGAAGTATATGAAGATCTCTCAGTAATAAAAGTACAAAAAGCTACTCTTTGCAATATGAAAAATTGAGGTATTGCATAAAGAGATATCCCGTCAGTGAAAAGTGTGCCTAAAAATGTTCACTGTTGGAAAAACAAGATATACAAAAGTAGTGCATAACAAATATACATTATGTGCATGACAAAATAAGTTAGCTACAAAAACACTGTACCGAAATTCAGCAGGTCATGTACAAAGGGAAAAATTATTATTCAAAGCTAGTTCTCAAACAGTGTTATTTCTTGTTAACTCATCACACCTGTTTACTGAGTAGGAACAGCACAATAGCACACCCCAAGCCACCTACAAGCATTTAAAAGAATAAAAATAGGCAAATGAACATTCCAATTAGAATCGTGTAGTTCAGGAGAAAAGAAAAAAAGTCCCTGACCAGCTACATGAAAGCACCCTCCATTCGCATGACTGCTTCACTGTTTGCGGGGAATTCTTTAAAAGCAGCTCCCTCTTTGTGTTGGAATCTTAAGACAGCAAATGTCTCCATTTTGACCTTTGGAACTTAACAGGTATAGTTCATTAAAGCCTGTATTAAAAATAAAGGACTGCTTTTCCTAAAGATAATCAACCAGGTGGTTCCACAGCAGCGCTGGGGCAAGTCTTTGGTTTTGAAGGATCCAAGATGGTACTGTTAGGTAGCACAACTAGCAAGATTGCCATTAGGTTGTTTTTTGTTCGTTCAAATGTTTTTACACATGGGTCATAATTCTTTGAATGATGGATAGGGCATTAATAAGAGAATGTCAATTAAAAAATAAAAGTTACTTCCTTGACTAAAGCTTCAAGAGACCATTTTAAATTTACTCCTGAAGCATACTGTTCAACACATAAGAATGCCTTTCAAAGCTAGAATTTTATTTATAATAAAGCATGCATTACTTGATGAAGTTGGCACTTCAAACACTGACTATGTCCCATGCTAAGTTCTGAAACTGTAATGTTATTTTATTTTATAGGAAGAGTAAGATAAACATACGTACCTTTGCACAGATTTACACAGTTACTTATTTCGACAGTGCAAAACACTTTGCGACTACATAACTTTTTTAAAACTTTTTTTCCCCATTTTCTATGTTACAACTAAATTACAGGATATCCAAAGTAATTTTAAATCTAAAAAGTAAGCCAATCAGCAGCCAATCCGTATATTGTTTTTGTCTTCTGGTTTTGGCTACAAGTGTACTGTAACATAAAAATCAAAAATGATATCCTTGAGGTATCTCTAGATCTGTTGTTAACGTCAAAATGGAGAGCAAAGGCTGACACCTGATGAGTGTTAGTAAATTAGGATATAGAATTTATATGCATCATCAAAAATAAGATTTATACATTTGTTCTTTAGGAGAGGAAATGCTAGTATCCCACCAGTTGTCATTAATTCTAGCTTTGGTAGGTTTCTTGGGGCTGTGACAGATAAGTCAGTTAAATAAATAAATGCACTTCCCCTCAGTAGTAGTTTTACTCACTTCTTACATTCTCAATGTTAAAAAGTGTTTAAAAGAAAATAAACCTAGCTCTGCCTACTTTACTACTTTTTCTGATGTCATTAATAATTTTGAGGCATGATGAAATTAACTTCAGCCCCAAACCCTTAAAATTAATTATAATTCTGCTCAATCTTGCTCATGCATTTGTTTGCTTTGACATGCTCTTTCCTGTTAATAATTATTAACTTCCTTCATTGCTGTTAAAAGACTAAAAAGGGGAGGAAAAAAAGAGACAAAAAAAAAAAAAGAAAAGAAAAAAGAAAGAAGGAAGGAAAAAGGCAAAAGCACTTCCCTGGGGGAAAAACTGTCAGGATAGACCAATAGTGTTATTGTTGCACGGTTATTTTAATAAAAGTATTCTCATATGTTATATTATTAACAATAATTTAATTAAAAACCCAAAATACTCTATTGTTTCATTTCTCTGTTAATATTTCTCTCTCCTCTAAGAAAATGCTGCAGGAAGTTTGGATCCTCTTGGTCTCCAGAATGTAAGAGAATAAAACTTCCACACAGCATGGTGGTAATATGAAAAAGGAGTTCAAACGTATTATTTGCAATGACACAAGAATCTACAAAACACCTATATTATAGGTCATTCTTTTCATTATTCTATTGTTGAGTAACACACTGCTACAAAAGGACATGCCAGCGTGAAGAGATTGAGGAAGGGGTCAGGATTAACAGAAGAGTGCACTTATTCTGAGGCCTGAAAATGAGCACTGTAGTTAGGCATCCTTTAGTTCCAGCGGAATGAAATATGCCGAGGGCGATCACCACCTTCCTTCACTAGGGGCTTGTGGAATTCCCGGCCAGCACGAGAATGGATAGCAGCCCAGCAATATTCACAGTAATACTGCAGACAGGTAACATTAGCACAGAAAAATGGGGCAAATTTTCCCCCACAACGGGCTCCTTGACATTCATCACACAGCTGATCATCCAAGACATATGGCTTAACTTCCACCTGCAATCAAAAAATAAGAGAGTTTATACTTTACAGGGACTAGACAAGGCAACTCCTCCCATATGCACCGTGCATTTCCATCCACTACCTGAGAGGATCTGTGCCAAGCAACCCAAAAGGGAAGTGCCAGTAATTCATGAACTGAAATTAAAGCAGCACATCTTTTAAGAGCTTCTTATAAGGTTTTTATGTTCACCACTTTACATTTTCTTTTTAAACGTACACTTTTCAAAGAGGAAAAAGGATTACATCTGAAACCATAATGTGAAGCCAACTGTTTGTAACATTGTGAGATTAAACCCATAGACAGTTTTCATAGACACAAACCCTCGCTTTAATTAGTGGATCTGGATTTTTCTCATATGTAGAATTATAATTTAAACAAAACTAACTAAGAACTTTCAAGTTCCACAAAACAGCATATGAAGATTGCAACTGGTGGGAAAGATGGGTGACTTCTGCAGCACAAGCTTCTGAGTTGTCACAAAGTCTGGCTCAGGGTTTCTATTTACAGAGTCCACACCTCAGGTTAAAATCATCACCTGGAATTTTGGTAAAATGAGATTCAACCACGGGACTCTCACTCTAAAACCTAGCTTTGTTCTTTGTCAGTAAGAATGGTTTACTTGAGTCTAAAAGTCAAAGGTGACTTTATTAAATTGGGCTTGTTCCAGTGTTCAATAGGCCAACTTGTCATTTGAGCCTCTTAAGCATTAAAAATAACCTGGCTATTAACTCACCAGCTAGAAAAGAGCTGGTTATTTTTAGTCTTGGAGAGGCTCCTGCTGAAACTCCCTCACACCAAGCTATCATTACTACTCAGCCCATCCAGTTCTAAGGAAGACTTTGACAAAGGTGAGCCAGGAACCAAAGGACAAGAGTGACATGGAAGACCAGGAAGAGCAGACGCAATGAGACCATCAGGCTTCAGGTTCCCAGGCTGCTCCATACCTAGAGTGCACTGACGATAGGACTTCATTGGATACAACACAAATTAAGCCTAAATTTTTAATTACAAACCCTACAACTCTGAAGTTTATGTTGGAATGCAGCAGTGAGATGCAGATGTTTTCTAGTGTGAAGGAAAGTAATTAGGCGTGCCAATGTATACTTCACCTAATCTTGCCTCTTTTCCCCATGTTTATAATATATACTTGTTTACTGCAGTCAAAATACTGTAGGATGACCACTATTCAAGTTTTTATTGCTAGCGAAGTAGAATATATTTGACATGAAACATGAACAGTGTGTGTAAACCACGACTCAGTTGAAAGTGTCTGCATCTCAGATTGAGAACAGCACAATAAGGTCAACCAATGAAGACTTTTGAGCATCATGCAGTGCAGTGTTAGATACCAATGTCAGTGCTAATGAAACTGTCAGTCTGTCATGAAATAAAAAGCTCATACCAGAATATAAATTAATATATTGCTTTCTTCCTTAAGGTCTCCCTATGAAAAACAACTATCAGTTGAACAAAACACTATGCTTAGTAACGTAGCTGATGTATACTCTGGTACACAGTTTCTGGATCACCCTAAACTAGTTAACAGTTTGTGGATGGGCATCACGTGCCACACTTTAAGTAGTCCTGGTATGAAATATGATTCTAGGTACCAGAAGATAAGCTCATAAAGTCAGGCATGCTTATTCTAGGCACTAAAACATTTACTGAATGCATGAAACACAAAGATAAGAAATAAATCTGTGAATAAAAAAACACTTAACATAGTGTTCCAGATGAAATATACTGAAAAAAGAAAAGTCTGAAGTTTTTCTCCAGTCTTGTGATTCAGAGATAAAACCCAATAAAGAAAAATCTTAAAAATGTTAAAAACAATGTTAAGTATTACACCTAATTTTAGATGGAAAAATAGACTACAAATGAAAAGATGATTTATTTTATTTAATCTGTTTAAATGAAAGCATTCTAAGAGAGGTAGTCCTAGAAATGAATCAATTCAATGATACTATATAGTGTATTCAAAAATAATGCTCCTATAATATTAATGATTGTTCCAGGATAAAACAACAGCAACAACAAAACAATACCAGGAGATGTCAAGTGTATTCTTGTCTTTATCCCTAGTATACTGAGTACACAGGACTTGGCAAATCTTTATCAACAAACTGAATGAATGAATGAATGAATGAATGAATGAATGAGGTAACTTAGGAAGCACTAACTCAGGAAAATATATTATAGTGTTCTATACTCAGAAAACTAAAAAGGAAGAAATTCATAGGAAATTTTTAGAACACACATCTAATTGACTTTATAGATGTAACTTTGAACTGTCAATTTAGTATATAGCATCCACATTCTAACCTCAACAATGACATGTTTAGAGGACCATTCTAGAACTTTCAAGAATGTAGTCTAGGACTTACCCGTTTATCTATCTCTCCATGCTGCAGCTGAACAAAGCGGGCACTGATAGCAGCTATGTAACTCTGTTGATTAGAGAATGCAACTCGCCCAGCTCCTTTTGGGTATTTTAGCTCAGGGTCCGTATCAATGCCAGCATAGCACACACCTCCATACAGCCGATCCATTATCATGGCAAGCTCCACTGAATAAAAAATGAGCAAAGGGAATATTTGAAATCAGAAAAATTCATTCCACTCACCAATGGTTCCATCAAAAGTAGTTCATTTGTAATGACATGTCAGAATCTAAAATTCCCTGGAATCTATCCTTTTCCTCCTTATGGGAAGCAATTACTAGCTCCTCTTGGTGGAAATCTTTTTTAACTATACTCATAATTATTCTGTTGATTTTATTATTTGGGCCATGCATACTTAATTGTTTCTTTGGCTTTGTCTCCTCCAGACTTAAAGGTGTATGCCCACCCAAGATGAAACTGCCTGGTGTCTATCCAGGGCCTTTAGATAGACGCTCTGTAGAATATCTCTGACTGCTGATCACCAACTACAACCCCTTTTCTGCCTGAAGAAGCCAGATTGGCCATTGCCCATTTCTCCTTCCCAGCAGTTTAGGATACTTCTTCAGAAGGGGTAATGTTACAGGCAGCTGAGTTAGAAATATTACAGGCAGTCAGTTAGGGCCAGGCCCTCAAGAAAGCCGACACAGAGGACCAGATATCTTGTGGTCTTGGAGGAGACAGACACCTCCCCCTGTAAGCCAGATCTCAAGACAAAGGGCAAAACAAATACAACTACACCCTAAGTATACATAACATTCTAAACAGATATGGATCACTTTGACCATCCAATCCCCCACAGAAAGAGTCACTAATTCTTAAGAATGCTTGCTTGATACCTAACTCGCTTCCCTATTTGTCCCTGATTTGGTCTATTTTACCTGAACAATTAATCTTATTGGTTGTCTGTAGTTCTGTCCCACCTCACGCCCCTTTGCCTTGCGAGTTCCCAGGTTTTCCCCATCTTGGACCCACCTCATCTTGTGGTTTTACTCTACAAAAATCTCTCGAAAAGCATGAATCTTTGGCAATCCACTCAGGACCCCTTCTGTCTCTCTCTCAGACAGAAGTTTTCTTTCTCTCAATAAATGTATCCTGCTCATAAAAAAAAAAAAGGTAGTTCATTTGCCCTCTGAGTTCACATCAGGATAACAATTATTAAAATCAAACCCATTGCTGCAACAGTTGCCCAATGGGTTAATCATTAATTTTTATGAGCAGGACTCTGCTAGCTATTTTAAAGTATGTTCTCTTAAAAGGTTCTGAAGTCCAATGGTGCTTTTATTCTTTGATTTGATTGGTTTAAGTCCCTTTCCTACTATTTCAATGCATTATGTGAGAAGATAGGAACAGCTCTTTTGAAAAATGAGACACTACGGTAGCCATCGCTGGTTTCTTGTTGTCCAACTTGAAGGCCTGTAATGCTCTTTTGTTTTATCTGGTTTTATATCACTTTGTTTTGTTTGAGTTTATTGTCTGTAAAGTATCAACAACCATTTTGAAGAAAGCAAGAGACACTAGGGTAACCATTGTTAATCTCCTGTTGTTATGTTTTGAAAACCTATATAGCTTTGCAGTGTTCTGTTTTGAAATGTTATATTATGTTTGACTCTATTCTGTTTCCTTTTGCTTTGTTTTGTTGTTTTGTTTTGTTTTGTTTTGTTCTATTCTCTTTAAAATAAAAAAAATTAAAAAAATAAAGTATGTTCTCTTAATTCTCACAATAATCCTATGAAGTAGGTAGCAATTTCTTGAGGAAACTGAGGCAAACAGATGATCAATTTATTCAAAATTACAGACCTTCAAATGACAGTACTGGATTTGGTGTCTATGTCTATCTGCTCTATACCATTTACTACCATACATTTATTAGTTAATAAGATATTACTTACTATAAATACTTAATTGAACACTAGAAAAGTATCTGATAGATTACATTTGGAGGTCCTTCTAACTTGTCTTCAAAATACCTACTACTTTTCCCTATAGTCTAGCTATTCACCTATTTTTCAGTGAAATAATGAATGCATTTTCTCCATGAAATATTAGTTTTAAAATAGAATTTACATTCATTTTATGTCTTTTACCTCATTTATATTATTAAACCTCAAGTTATTTGAAGTTAGGGTATAATTTCTTCTATAATTATTACTCTAAAAACATGATGCGCTGCTGAGAACCCTATTATATTTAAGAGCTCAGTAAATAGATATTGAGCAACCAAGGATATGGGAGACACTGACCATCTCAATAAATAAAGTGTCCTAAAGGGCTTTTTTCCCCCAGACCATGACTGCAGTAATAGTGATTAGCATCATGAGGCATTGCACTAAGCATTGCATTGGTTACCTCATTTAATCCTCAAAACAACCATATGAAGTACATTTTTCACTCCACTTGACAGATGAGGAAATTGAGAATTAGAGAAATGATGTAATTTGTTCAAGTTCATTCAACTAGTAACTGGAAATAGCATATTCAAACCCAGACATTTTGATTTAAGAACTTTCATTATAAGACATTAACTCAAATGCTTCTGCAGAATTTATCCTGAAGATCTTTACACTTCTTATGCTGAGGGAAAAGAGATGTTACTATGTATTTAATCATACCAGCTCGTAATGGTCGAGGAACTCCACCAACAAATATGGTTTTTCGCGGGTCAAGTGGCTGGGAACCATCCATTACAAAATCACTGTCACTGAGATTCCAGGGCCGAATCTGTACCTGGTGAGTGTGGGAACCGAAATGTAATATTATTTTGAAAAGTAAAAATTACTGCAATCAATAAAATTAAAAAACTAAAAGACTTAAAACTAGTCTATACCAAACTCTTTATTTCATCTTTTAGAGCAAATTGAACAAAGGTAGAGTGTTAAACTTGTCTTTTATAAGCCAAACCCCTTAAAAGGTCCTTAATTACCTGTAAGTTAATTAGCCATTTTATACCTTTTTAGTGTCTCCAGTCTACCCAATCCTCCTATATATACATAATTTTAATTTAGCAAAGCACTGTATACAGAGTTACATTTTATGTCCAATCAGCATATGTTCAGGAAATGCAAACTACTCCTGAATACTAATATTTAGGAGTTTCAAAATTACTTCAAAAGCATTTCAAAGTATAAATATTCCTGATATTTGCCAGAATCTTTGTGATAAACACTTCAGTGTGACTATTAGTTCAATCAAGAATCATATACTAATTTAAAATCAATTGCGCTTGTTAACTGTTACAAATACCCACACCAAAGGCAAGAGCTGACAGCAAAGTCTTCCCAACTATGCATACCAACCTAGGCCACAGGTACACAACTCATGTACTTGTGGGAACTGGCAAGGAATACAGACAATAGAAAGAGCCCAGGCCATAGGAATACTTAAAAGAGTGTTCTGACTAGATAACCCAATACACAAATAGAAGTTCCACAAATTATTGCTTGAGCTGGACCCACTGAAAACATGGTGTACTGTCCCCTTCACTAGAGCAGGCTGACTGTAATAAATTGTTAATTTGCCAGGTTCATAAAAACAGACCAGTTGCTACTCCAATAACTAAAGTTTATGCTAAAAAAAAATTTCTAAAGGGTAAAAAACAGTATGCAATTTATCTGCATATGTATATACATAATTCATTCTACTTTGGGAGAGAACTAAATACAAAAGGTAAGGACAATGTTGGGTAAAAAATTGATCAAAGAGAGGAAGGAAACAGAAGCCAGAGAAGATATTTATGATTTGAATACTATTATTCAGGGAAAATTCAGCAATTTATAAAATGCATTCTCAAATTAAATGTTTTTTTTTAAGTTTTATTTTTATCACTCCATATTGGCAGCACATAATTTCATTGAGGAGAACTGCTACATGTACATAATACATCTGTCTTTAAATGGTGAAGATTTATCAATATTTCAACTAACCAAAAACTCAGTATCAAAAATGACATACAGAGATGTACAGAATGTCAATGTTAGGAATATAAAAATAAAGACTTTTTATTTAGATTCCACTTATAAATATATCAGTTAACTACAATAGCTATATCAAGATGTTTTTCAAAAAGAGAAGACGGAAGCAAAAAAAAAAAAGCTATTTTATGCTAGACTGCACTTACTGGCTTATCCTTGATGGTGGGACTTGATACACATAGGTAGAGTTTTCCATCTTCTTCAATACATGCATCAATGAGAGCCTGAACTGAGCTTTCATCTTGAAATAGCAGGAATGCATAGCCTGACAAAAAAGCAAAAATAAAAAAAAAAGGGTGGGGCTTATATATTTTCCTGGTTTTTTTTTTGTAATTCTTTAGGGGGTACAAAGAATAAATAAAACTAAAGAAAAAAATACAAAATATAAAAAAATTAAAAGAATATTCAAAGTCTGATATTATCAACATACTGATCATTTTGATAATATCTTAACATATCTTTTAGAGTAAAATTAAATTTGAATTAAAAGTATATTAAGTAGAAATTTTAAAGATACATTTAGAAAAGTGAGTTTCGAAAATTTTTGTAGTGAAGGTAAACATTTATGAAAGGGTTAAACAATAAACAATGTAAGGATTAAACTATACTTATATATTGAATCTTGAGAATTACCTTTCGGAGGAAAGTAAGATTTGCTCTCTGCTTTATGAGGCCAATCCACAATCAAAGGGCCAAAGCGACGAAAACTAGCTGTGATCTCATCTAATGACAAAAAAGTAGATGTAAATATTGTTATAGTCATTTCTTAGAAGTAGCAGTCTTTAAAAAAAA
>RJWT010041806.1:0-12254 GCA_004365215.1 Cuniculus paca
TTGCACAGGAGCAGACCTGGTCAGGCCCTGGGAATCTAAGCTGTTTAGTGATATTGTCTGAAATGCGCGTGGGAGCCGATCTCCAACCAATCAGCTTCCGCAAGTCCACCCACAACCCTGGAGCTCCCAAATGACTGTTTTTTTTTCTTCTGGCTTCGGTTCAGGCAACTTCCGTGGGTCCACCCACAACCTGGTGCTGACGCCAGTAGTTAGCAGTCTTGGACCCGGGTGGGCACAACCTGCCCAACTCTAAGATGGAGCCCGGCCGATCACTCTTTCCCATGGGGTGTGGGTGGGGTGGAATTCTAAGCACTCACCAGCAACCAGCACAGATCTTTGCATCTGCCACTCTCCTTCACTCCCGCGCCTCTCCATAGAAACCTCTGGGGTGGACTGCAGCTGCAACCATGACCGCAACTGCGCGTCTCCAGGCTTAGCAGGTCTTCTGGCAGGGTGAATCCAGCTCCAGGGTGAGGCGCTGCCCGCCACCACCTTCTTCTTTGTTTAAATTCTTTTTATTCTCTTTGTGGGCTTCAATTGATATTTTAGATTCTTCTTTAGATTCTTCCTTGATTCAGGGGACCCACTTCCTTCCTTCTTGTCCTCTCCATAATGTTATATTCCAGCATCTGAACTGTTTCTCTCAGAGAGACTGTTTACTCTGCTGCTTACTGTTCCGCCATTTTTAGCTCCCACATTATGAACATTTCTAGATACAAACAAATTACAGAGTTGCTCATGTGACAGCCAGACACTGCCACAGTTGTGTTACTGTGTGTTTACTGTACAGTGCATAATCACAACCCAGGATTTCCCCAAGCAAGAGGAAAAGCAGTGTGATGTGGAAGGGACTGCTAGAAAATGCAAAGTAGTAATCATGGAAATAAAAGTAAAAATAATTGAGAGACTGAGCTGAGTCAAGAAGATGGCAGACAGTGCTTATTCTTATCACATGAATCACTCAACACTAGGCACAATTCTAAAAAAGGACAGATCAGTGAATGTGTGAATTTTTTAATGCTTTACATTGTATATTTGTGTCAAAATGTAAAAGACTCACTTTGTCAGACTTACAAACAAATCCAACTTATGAATCATTGGGCATAAATTTTCCAGTGTCACAAACAGGACAAAAGAAACTAGGCTTTTGAAAAGGCAAAACAGACTTTATTTCTGCAAAGGAGTACACTGCCTGTCTTGGTTACTTTTCTCTCATTGCTGAGACAAACACCTGACACCCAAAGTGAAGCAAGGAAAGGTTTATTTAGCTTACAGTTTCTCGAGATTTCAGTCCACAGTCAGCTGGTTCCAAGGCTGAGTGGCATGGCACTGGGGCAACACTTGAAGGCAGCAAAAGGGGAAAACAAAACCTCTTCTCCTCCCTTATATTGTACACAACAACACCACCACCCCTTCAGAGCAGGTGTAGCACTCACAAAATCTCCTTGCCCTCCTTTGCACAGGGTGAGGATATTTATAAGTAACAACCTTAGTTCCCTGCTGAGTCTCTCAGTTAAACTTCTAAACTTCTCAAGTTGACACAGTGTAACAACCATAACACTGCCAGACAAAAATCAGCAAAGGGTAGGCACACTGAGAAGGCAGTTTGCCTGCATTTTATCCCTAACACATACTGTCATCACTGTGTGCCCACTTTGTCGATGGGAGGAGGGCCTTGCAATCTAAACTGATTGGCTAGTTTAATAAGTTCATGGTTGCTAGGCGGAATAGATTCTGTGATTCAGGAATCTGTTTGTTACACACAAAATTTGTGGCAGATGAACTGGTGCATGGCCCTTGGTCCTAAGTTGTCTCTCTAAGGAATGATGAAACAAGCACATGTGCATTTTACAAAAAGTAAGATTTTATAGAAAAATAAGAGATTCATATAAAATAGCATTATCCTTAATATCCCCTTTGACAGAAAAGATCACCTTTCTCACACAGACGTTCTCCTGGAAAGGGAACTTGTCCACAAGTTGGGAATTTACTGTATTTCATCATGGTTATTGAACACCAAACATGCTTCATTGACCAATCAACTTAATTTGGTTTGTGGTCCCAATTGGAGTTTTTTGAGATTTTTTCCTAATATTTGCAGCTGACTTACTAATAAAACACTGCTTTAAGGTAATCTGACCTTCTCTAGGCTCAGAATCTAAATTAGTATATTACACAGTGTCCCTTTAGGCTGAAGCTGAAAAGCAACTGGGTTCTCATCAGGGTTCTGACTAATAGACCTGAGCTTATCATAGTTCAGATTTGGGCATTATCATCATACCAGATAAAATGACCTTGATGTATAACTTTCATTAGGTTTCTCCATCCCCTGAATTATAATCCTACTCATGCCCCTTTGGGGAGCAGAATAGCACAGAAGTTGGCTAATTATCAGAGTATGAATCTGCAGAGGCTTCATCATTAGCCTGCTTTGAAGCCTTTGTAATCTTTTTCCTTTCTACTGCTGTAAAATAAGAGAACAAGATGAAGTGAACATCTCACCAGATCACATAGAAAGCCACTGTTAGGGTATGGAAACCCTCAGCAAACTTTTCAGAAAACCTACCCAATTTTTCCTTTCACTGCTGAATATCTGTAACTAAAAAGGAGACTAGCACCCAGACTCTACCATCAGTGCCTGGAACATCTCAAAGGGGTAGAACAGTGGTGGGCTTAGATGTTGAGTTCCCTGAATCTGGGGCTGTCTTGGTTACTTTTTCTCTCATTGTTGAAACAAAATACCTGATGCCCAAAGTGAAGGAAGGAGAGGTTTATTTAGCTTACAGTTTTGGAGGTTTCAGTCCAAACTCAGCTGGTTCCAAGGCAGGGCGGCATGGCTGAGGGGCAAACCAGACCAAAGAGGGAAAACATGCCCCCATTCCAGACCTTACATTGCATGTCAGCTCCACCCCTGGGCAGGTACAGGACTCACACTGCCAATCCCAGCACTACACAACGAACCAACCATAAATGTTAGATTTAGCTGCTTCCATGACTACATGAGGCTTGGGGACCCATCTATATACAAACCATAACATTCCACCCCTGGGCCCCCAAAGACTCATGTACATCACTTATACAAAAGACATTTAGTCCATCTCCAAGAGTTGCCAGAATCCTAACAGTTTCAGCATTACTTAAAAGTCCAAGTTTTAAGTCTCCTCTGAGATCTAAGGCAAACTCTTAGCTGTAAGCCCCTGTACAAATGAAAACAAAGTTAAACACTTCCAACATGCAATGGCACAAGACATTACCATTCCAAAAGTTACAAACAGGGGAATACAAAGCACTGGAACCACAGTAAGTCCAAAATCCAGCAGGGCAAATGTTAAGCCCTGTAGCTGTATGTCCAGTATCTGCAGCAATCTGTGGCAAATTGTGAGCTCCAAAGGGCTTGTGTGGTTCCACCCCTATGGCACTTCTAGTGGTCACCGATCTCATGGCATCTCTCTTATGTTGGCTCTGAACCCCCATTGCAGGTTTCCTTAGATGATCCACGTTCCTGGCTTTTCTAAATTTTTGTGATCTCCATGGCACCTTTGGCTTTGCACTCACAGCATCACACATTGCCCTCTCAAGGGCACACTCCCTGGCCTCCCAGGCCCTCTGAAATCAGGGTGGAAGCCTGTTTAACCTCAGAACAAATGCATTCTCCATGTGCCTAAAACCAGCATCACATGAATGCTGCCAAGGTCTGCTGCTGGCTGGAGCAGTAGCCAGGATTTCCTCTTTCTTGGCCATAGGGGTTGAGCACCTGGATTGCTGGGCACTCTGAACCTGATTGCAAGGAATAGATTCTCTATGTTCCCATTTTGGAACCTCATGTAGCCTCTATCACCATTCTGGAATGTGGCACTCTGCAGCTTTCTCCCCTGGAAAGTCTTTTACTTTTGCAGTTTGTAAGCTGTAAAGGTTCAAGACTTGTTACTTTCTGGGATGTCTCCAGGCTGTCTTTTGTATCTCTTTGCTCCTCAGCAATCAAGGTTTTAGCTCTATCTTTACATTCCACAGCTTTCCTATCAAACTCACATTTTAAGTCACCATACTGGGCTCTTTGTTCTTGATTTCCAACATAAATCTGGCTAAAAGCCCCCAGCAATAGCCATGCCACTGCCTCAACATTTGACTGTCTTGAAATTTTTTTTGCCAGATTAATCAGGCCAGCACCCTTAATCTCAGTCTCAGGCAAAGTCTCTGGACATGAGCAGAATGCAGACAAACTTTCTGCCAAGTCGTAACACACATTGTGTGGAGTCCAACAATCAATGCAGTTCTTCTTCCCAGCAGAAACTTCCCGAGCCTGGTCTTTACCAGCATGCTTTCTATCAGCATCCTGGTCTCCTGAGCTCTGACCAGAATCTCCCCTACAGAACAGCCTAAGCTGTTCCAGGGCTTCTAGTTCAGGCGACATCTCCGAACCTTTCCAAACTCTTCCCACAAGCCATTCCCAAAGGCTCTTGAACCACATGGTCAGGTACAGTCACAGCAACGACCCCACTCTCGGTACCAAATTCTGTCTTATTTACTTTTCTGTCATTGTTGAGACAAAATACCTGACGCCCAAAGTGAAGGAAGGAGAGCTTTATTTAGCTTACAGTTTTGGGGGTTTCAGTCCATACTCAGCTGGTTCCAAGGCAGGGTGGCATGGCTGAGGGGCAGCCATTTATGGCAGCTGCAAGCAGCAAGAGCAAACCACACCAAAGAGGGAAAGCATGCCCCCATTCCAGACCTCACATTGCATGTCAGCTCCATCCCTGGGAGAGTGCAGGACTCACACAACCAATCCCAGTGCTACACAACGAATCAATCATAAATGTTAGATTCAGCTGCTTCCATTACTACATGGGGCTTGGGGGGCCATTTATATATATTAAACCATAACAGGGGCCCTATAGTAGGTAGACCCAGACCCAGTATAGTTTGGACTCAAGAGATGTCATTTATTACCTGAGGTTACTGACTGAGCAGGTTGCTAAGGAGGTAGCCTGTGAAGAGGAAGAACTGACAGTTGGGAGTCCTCTGCAGTATTAGCTCTGAGGGATGATGACTTCTTAGGTACAAATCAGACCTCTACTAGAGGACCATAAAGGCTTGAACATAAGGTACCTCTGACCATTTCTCCCCTTAAAGATATAATGAATATATGCCATTATATTTCAGGCTATTAAGGGGTGGCCATATCTTATTTTCCCCAAGTGGACATATGGGCCATTTTTTATTACATAGGAATATAATATCTCTTTGGAGGATCTTAGAATGAAACCCTTCCCCGTGATATAGAAGACACCTGAATGGGGACTAACCTCATCTATTCTGTCTATCTGCAGATAGGAGGAATAACGATTGTTCTAGAATTCTGGCATTCCTGTCCCTGAGTCAGTCTCTAATCCAGTAATGGGAACCTGAAGTTGCATCTCCTGATAGTTCCTGAGCCTTTCATCCACAGGTTAATGACCTAGTTAGGCTGAAATATTTGGAATTAGATTATTGGATACTTACAGAGTCTTCCAATGGGTTAGTTTCACATGGAAACCTAACAGGGAATCTTCTAGATTATAACCCTTTTCAGCTTGTGTCAAAGTGTCTCCTCATAAAACTGAGCTCACTAAGGGCTAGACTGCTCTAGCCCTGCAAGTCTATGTGCCATATCCCTGTTTGAACCTTAGAATCCTCCCTATGTCCACCATGAGTCTATACATGGAGTCCAGAACTGGGAGGTCTCGCTGGCTGTGTGTGTCTCAGTCAATTTTGAAACCAACTAATATCTTATATTGGAAGGTAAATCAATTGTCTTGTTCAATAACACCCCCCAAACCCAGACAATTTCCTTAGAGATATCACTCTTGGGTTCTCTGGCAGAGAAATGGGCATTTCTATGGATGATAGCCCACTAGTTGGCAGTCTAAAATGGGAATAAGACCTGTCCCTAGAAAAACTTCATCTCCCTAAATCAAGCCACAAAGCATACATATCTTTTGAGAAAATCTCGAAATGAAAGTTGAATACTATATAAACTCAGCAAATACAGATCATGTTTTAAAATTTTTTAAATTTTTTTTATTTAGAAGAGAATAAAACCAAATGAAATAAAACAGAATAGAGTCAATCAAAACAAATCAATGAACATGGTACAGGACTCCAAAACAAGATAAAAGAAAATCTACAATGGCTACCATAATGTCTCCTGTTATCTTCAAAATAACTGCCCATACTATCAGGCATAACAAAACCAAAGAAAACAGAACAGAATAAAACCAATCAAAACAAACCAGTGAAAGCAATACAGGACCTCAAAACAAAACAATAGGAAAACATCAGTGACTACCATTATGCTTCTTGTTATTTTTGAAGTAGCTTCCCATATCATCACACACAGTAAAATAAAACAAAAAAATAGAATAAAATCAATCAAAACAAAGCAATGAAAGCAATACAGGGCTTAGAAACAAGATAATGGGAAATCAATAATGACTACCATAATATATTTTGTTATCTTTGCAATAGCTGTCCATGCCATCAAATATAATAAAATCAAACATAACAAAGCAGAATAAAACTAGACTAAACAGAACAATTAGAACAATACAGGGTTTCAAAACAATAATCGATTAACAATGGACACTGCCTTTCCTTGTTAGATATTTCCTCCCCTTTCACTTTCACAATATTTATTGTGCATTTTGGATCCCACTAACTCCTTTAGTTTTTTATACTAGGGAGACAGCATGATGTTCACCCATGTGACTCTGAACCATTTCATCCATGAGCATGATCTCAAGTTGTACCCATTTACCTACCAGAGCCTCAAGGTTATCTATCTTTATAGCTGACTAGCTTTCCATTGTATAAAAATACCATGTCTTTCTTATCCACTCTGCAGCTTATGGGCAAACTACTCCCACTTCTTTCTGGTTCCCTATCACATAGAGCATTGTTCTCTCACTGTTGACTGTCAGTCTATGAACCCCCTTTCGAGTTAAATGTGTTCTTTATGTAAGTCATATTGATGGATCCTATCTCCTGATCCACTCTGCCTGTGTTTCTTTTTATTGGTGAGTTGTGGTCATCTACATTAATGGCTCATTTACATGCACTGGCTCATCTCTTCCATGCTATTTTCCTGCTGCTAGCTACTTACTTTTCCCCTCCATTCAATTGTCTGCCTCTCTCAGTGATTCCCCCTCTGCCACTGTTCCTGGAACTGAGGTCATTTTTATCTCTCTAGAATGTCTTTCAGTATTCTTTGTAGCTGGTTTTGTGAAAATGAATTCCTTCAGTTGTTCTTTGTCATGGAAGTATCCTCTTTCTCAGTTAATTCTGAAAGATAGTTTTGCAGGGTGCATCAATCTGGGTTGGAAGTTGTTTTCTTTCAGGACTTGAAATACTTTACTTCAAGCTCTTCTTGACTTGATGGTTTGTGTTGAGAAGCCTGTCATGATTCTGATGGGTTCTCCTTTAAAGGTAACCTGTTTCTTTGCTATAGCAGCTTTTAATATTCTGCTTTTGTGTTGAATTTCTGGAATCTTGATTATTATATGTCTGGGTGTAGATTTATTTTGGTTGTGGCTAGCTGGAGTCCTACATGCCTCATTTATGTGAATGTCACATCCTTTTCCCATGATTAGGGAGTTTTCTGCTATTACTTCTGTAAATAGAATGTCATTTGTGTTGACCCCTGCTTTTTCACTGGCACCTATTATTCTTAAGTTATGTTTCTTTGTGTGGTCTTGCAGTCATCAAATTGTTGCTTCCTGGCTTCTTGTTATTTTTAAGAGATCTTTCCATTTGTGATTGCAAGCTGCAAACCAGTCTAAAAGGTCTGAAAGTCTATCTTCAGTTTCTTTCAAGTGGTTTTGCCAGCTTTCAAAAGTTTTTAACTTCCTGCATATCTCTTTGAATCTGTTTCATGTATTCTAAATCTTTTTTATATTGTTCACTCAAGATTTCACTTATTTTTCTACACTCCTCTATTTTTTTAAACTATGTCTTCTTTAGAGGTACTTACCAATTCTTTTATTATGTTTTCATTTCTTCTTTTACCTGAGATAGTATTTCTGCTCTAATTTCTTTTATAGCCTCATGAAGTTGTTTCTTTACTTCATTCTTCAGAAACTTCAGGTGTGTGACTCCTGATATCTTCCATGTTTACATCTTTTCAATTTTCTCTGCTTGGGTTGGAGGCCAGAGACTGCCTTTTGTTTCTTTGTCTTGACATACTGGGTTCTTCCAGACAAGCAGGTAATGGGGTCCCAGGCACTTCTCACATTGGTTAAATTTCTCTGGAGCATGACTGTTTGGTTCTCCTGGCCAGTGCTGGCTATGGGTATCAGATGGTGACCATTGGGTGCACTGGTGCCAGGCTGGCTGCTGTTTTTCCCAGTCTGCACTGGCTACCTGTCACAGGGAGCCTCCACAATAGCAGCTGGAGTGTGTGAGGGGGTAGGGCTGGCTGTTGCCTCCTGGGCCTGAACTGGTTACTGGCCAGGAGCCTCCACAATGGCAGTGGGAGTGTGCAGGAACATAAAGTTAAAGCCACAGTCAAAGTCACAGTTATCACAATGAAAACAAAATTGAGTATCTAGGAGATCAAGACAGTATCAGAAACTTAAACCAGGAGGTGACAGCTATAGGTAGTCTTTGGGACACAGAGGAAATCCACTCAGCTAAAGCAAGTTTTGTTGCTGCTTTGTGTTATTTGCTATTGGCCACTATGAGCAGAAGTGATAGGAGTTTCAAAATGAACAAATTTTACTATATCCATGTGGGAAGACACTGTACCTATTGACTCTGTTTCCCTTAATTATTTAGAACCAATAACCAAATCAATTTAATATTCATACCTGAAAGCCTGGTGGGGCTGGGGACCAGAAAGGAGGGTGAAAATACTGAAACCTAAACCCAACTGATTAGCTGAAGTTCTCCTGTTCCTGCAAAAGGAGAAGCTCTTTTTTACCCAATTTAATCATTTGTGAATAGGGAAGTGGTCAGCTGCTCATCCTGGGAGCAAGTTCTTTGCCCAGAAAAGGAGAAGAGAGAGGGTTTCCTCTGAGGGAGGGAGGAGTTACCTTCTTTGCTATCTGACTTGCCTGGTTGCTGACATCTGCTGAGGTCTGCTGATGTCTTCTTGGCTGTTGTCCAGGAAAATCTCCTGGCTGGCTCACCAGATGTTATAGAGGAATGAGCCAATAATAATCTATGTTCTTGTTTGTGAAGATGAAAGAATCATCAAGCGTACACCCAGTAGTAAGTAATAACCAGTTAGGTTTATTGAAGATCAGAAGAAACTGTGCTTAGGGTAAGCCCATGCCACCACAATATAAGACACAGACAGAAAAAGGTGTTGGGGTGACAGAATAGCACTGTACACAGGTCAAAGCACAAAAAAGTAACAACAGCAACCAAAAAAGGTGACAGATAAATCAGATTTTTAGAATTTAAAGGCCACACTTCCACTTATGCGCCTCCCACTGACTTTCTAGGAGTTGTTCACAAGGAATGATTGACAGGGTGCTGAGTCATCCTAAGGACTCTCAACATGCTGTGCTAGAATTCACTCTGGTCATAATGATTATTTATGACATGTAGGCATATTTATGAACCTGTAATGAGGTGAGGGTAGGGTTAATGTTTCCATAAGGTCAGACTAGGAGATTCAACCTATATGTGCTCTATCCTAAAGCATCAGCGAACTCTTAAGCTTTTTTTTTTTTTGGCACCAGAGATTGAACTCATGACCTTGTGCTTGCCAGGCAGGCACTTATGCCACTGAGCTAACTCACCAACTCTCTTAAGCTTTTGTATTTTATTCTTCATCTCTCTTATGACAATGGAAGCAGGAATAACTACATAGTACAGTTTAGAATTAAATGAAAAAGGAGTGACTCAATCAACTCCATTGTTTCTAATTGTACTACACTCTTCAGGAACATTTCAGACCTGTCACCTGTCATAGGAGGCCACTGATTGGTCATTTGGGGTGAGGCAATTGCCTTTACAATTTGTAGCCATTTGGACTTATCATAAGTCATTTGGGGATACTGATTGGTATAAGAAGAGATTCAGAGGTAGAAAAAAATTCCCAGGCATTGGTTTTTGTTTGGAGTATTCATTTGTTTTGGTTTGTATAATACTTGATACATTGTGTCAGCTTGAAGTTTGAGAAGTTCAGAAGCCCAGCTAAGTGACTCAGCAAGGGGCCAAGGTCTTCACTTTGTAAACATCCTGAGTCTGTGCAAGAGGTGGTATACCACACAGAGATGGTGTGGGTGGGTGGCCTGCTTGCATAAGGGAGGAAAAGGGACTTGCTCTCCCCTTTTGGGGCTCTTGTACCTTTTTCTGTCTTCTGCCACCTTGAACTGTTGCTCCTGTGCCATGCCTTCCTGCCTTGGAGCCAGTGATTACAGACTGAAACCTCCACAAACTGTGAACTAAATAAACATTTCCTTCCCTTAATTTTAGGCAACTGGTATTTTGTCTCAATGAGAGAGAAGTAACTAAGACAGTTTGCTTTCATTTGCTTTTTTTTCTTTTATCTTTGTCTTCTTATAACTGCCTTTATGTAGGAAAAGGGGACAGATAGATAGACAGGGAAGTAGGATAAAGTTCTCAGTCAGTGTTTTGGCTAATCCTAACTAGAAAGATTTAAATTAAAGTCTCATTGGAGAAAACAACTATCAAGAGAAGAAAAAAGTTGAAAAGCCAGTCAAGCAGTCCCATAGTCAGCCTAGACCTCTCTACCCACCTTACTAAGAAGACAAGGGATGACCACTAAACAGACAACTTTTATTTTATGTATATCATTTCTATGATAGTATATTTAGTACATAGATGTTTACTCTTTTACTATATTTCCCACCACTTAATTGATAAATTGACCTCGTTGGTAAAGTCCTTTCAACAAACATATAAATTGTTCTAAGAAGACAAAGGAAACAAAATGAAGTTCATGTAGGAATATGCATGTAGACAATGATACCTTGGGCCTAAAATAGCCCCTAGAGCCAAAGTAGCCAATCAAATTATTTCATATTCTAGGTAGGTGGAAGACCCTAATATTACAGTAAGTTAGGTAAAAATATTATAGGCAGTTAGACATGGCTAAGCCCTCAAGGAAATCAGTGCAAAATGAGAACACATTAGAACTGTGACTGGAGGCATAGCTGTTGAGGACCAGGCCTCGACATGGAGATGGGGTGACAAGGCCTGCAGGCCTTCCTGAAAGATAAACAATGGATTACAAATTGTGCTCACTTGGCCCAGTGAAGTCTAGGTAGACAACAGTCACTCCCTTGGGTGACCAAAGCCCCATAGTTGTTATAACCTATGACTAATATAGCACTGCTTTCCTGTTCTGTATGCATCGTTTTGCACCAAGAGCCCCCTCCCTGTTTCTTGTGGTGACCCACATCCCCTTTTCCCAAGTATTCTGAAGTTAAAGATAGTTACAATTTTAGATTGCCCAAGGACAGGGCTGACCGGAAAACTGGGTCAAACGACAATAACCACCTTCTCTCATGACCAAAGAATGTGCAGAACAAGCCTTTCTGGAGCATCTGCAGTCCATATCAGAAAGTAACCACGGTCACCTAACCTCAGACCCCCCCAGAGCCATCATCCCCAATAAACATAGTAGTCATTTAAACTGATAAATGCAATTTGCTTCTGTACCCGCGCTTGCAAAACCCCTCCTCCCTTTGTTCTGATATGATATAAGCCTCTCCAGGCCACTGAGAGGCACGCAGTCCCGAATCAATTCCTAGGGAGACTGCGTCGCCAGGCCTGGCAATAAACGCTCCATTCCAAAATTTCTTCGAGTGTCTCGTGGATTTTGCTCATCCCGGGGGGTCGCGTACATCATTTGGGGGCTCGTCCGGGATGGGCGTATAGCCCCCCCAACTCAAATTCACGGACATCTTGACCGAGTGAGTATCAATTTTTGTTTTCAGAGGCTTCTTTGGTGGCGCCACAATTTGTAATTTAAACTCAGGAGGGGACGCCCTCACATCTGGGAGCGAGCAACGGGGGAGAGACAGGTCGGTTTGTTTCTCTTGGTCATTAGACCATTTGCGATCTGTTGAACTCCTTTTGCCTGCTCCGTTCGGTTAACTTAGTTAACGTTGGTATTTGGTGGAAGCCTCTCCAAATTCTAGTAACTTTGTTTGGAGCGTATTTTTGACTTTTTCTTTTCGGCTGCAGCCTAATTGTAATTGTCTTTGTTTGTATGTCCAGTCTGTCTTCTTTGTTAAATCTGTTGG
>RJWT010041807.1:0-12254 GCA_004365215.1 Cuniculus paca
TACTTAGCCATTGATATTTTCTAAATAGACCACAGAAGAAACTCTTAACTGCAACCTAAGATCTCTATAGACACAAACATGTGATTGAGCAATCCCCTGAAGGATGTTACTTCTCTCTACAGAACTAACTAGGCACAGACATGGAGTTCAAATCAGCAGGAATCTGTAGTGTTACATTCAAGTCTGCTGACCTTGCCAGATTTTACAAGATGAAACCAGAGCAACTAGTTAAAAACATGTTGAGGATAAAGTCAGAAGTGCAGCAAGGTCAGATTTCCATTGTTAAAGAGCAGACATGAAAAGCAAAATAGATAAAATATTTTCCTTTTACAGAATTTTGAGTAAAGAGCACTTAACATTTTCACTGAAGTTCATGATGATACATAACAATTAGCAAAGGAAATTGATTTTAAACATTTAGATGCTTAAATAAAAAACCATATTACCAAAGTGGAGTAAAGATTGTAAAACTGATTTCATATTGACCTGGTTACTTGGATTAGTGACCATGATACAATATTGATAAATTTGAGTGATAATAGTATTTATAAAAAATTTGCATCATGTTACCTCATTATGCCACAAACACTTTCTGCAATTTGTAAAAAGTATTTTATGCTTTCAGGAATACTGGATTTCTGATTTTAGATTTTTTTCACTTAATAAATATTCTCTCATTTTTAAATTTTCATTAATATATGTTCAATCATATATTCATTTGCTGATTCAGTGTCCATTCTAAATGATTTGCTGAATGCTATTGGGGAGGTATGTAGATGACTAAGAAATAATCTGTGTGTTCCAGACACTGATTATTTAGTAAGAGATATAGAAAAAATACCAAATATGTATAAGCCCAAATGAGTTTCATGCTAGAAAAGGTGCATTAGTATCTTGTGTTGTGAAAGACAATTTATTCTTGTTATCAGGATAAGCTGCAGAGAAGGCATTATGTTTTAACTGGGGCTTGAAGGATAAATAATAGTAATAAGGCTTCCAATAGCAGGGAATGGTGCCAAGGGCATTCTTGACTGAGATAGAAATAGGAAGAACACAGAACAATGTTCGTGAAACGCTTAGAGCACTTAGAAGTACTTTGATATAACTGATGTTCAGTGTGGGATGAAATGGAATGGAATGGCAGAGAATTAGTTAAGAAATAGTGCAATCCTTTATAAAGAGAAAAGCTGTAGTTATTTCTGTGACATTTATTAACCTAAGTTTAATGATGATTCTATCCACATAAGAGAGCCCAATGTTTTTCATAACACATTTGATTTAGGGAGAATCTCAAAGATTATATAGTTTAACAACCCCTCCCCCCCAAAAAAAACAACCACAGAAAACAAAACAAAACAAAAATGAGAGTCTCATAAGGAGGGTAAATACTTTTAATCAAGACCACACAACCAGATTGGCTTGGTGTGGGGCTTTCAGGTTGCTAAGTTACTCTGTAACGTTATGACCATAATAGGTAGATAAGAAGTGGGCATTGAGACAGAACAGAAATCCCAGACAGAGATAATCCTTGTTGTTGATGTAAAGAAAACATTGATTTTCTAGTGTTATGAGTAGACAGTGGCCTAAATTTATGCAATATAGCTGACTTGTGGAAGGTGCATTTTCTGGTTTCCAAATCAAATCATTCATGGCATCCAAGGATACATGTAATTCAGACAGCAGGTTTGTGTCACAATGTCCACTTCTCTACAACAGCTACTTGATCAGGCAGGTATTGACGTGTGCTTCCAGTTGATCAGATAAGCTTTCATTTCCCAGGATTTTGAAATTAGGATATTGAAAGGCTGAAACAAAACAACATTCTGCATAAGCACTGGCGCTGAAATTCTGGCAAGCTTGAAAAGATGGAAAAAGAATAATGTGAATAAAATGAAGGAGAAAGAGAGAAAGCTAAGGTTCTGAGAGAAGCATAGATAAAGAAGGGTGGAGCTGGAGCTTCTGTGGTCCTCGTACCCATTCCCAACTTCTGCCTATGTTGCCTGGTGATATCTAATGTTATCTTTTTGTGTGACATGAGTGAGACGTGGTGTCTTTGAACTGACTTGCATGGGCCTTTGCTCTGTGTAGCTTTGACCAGAGAATTTATGACTGTTAATTTCATATTAAGAGTTACCCTCTGCATGTCCATTCAAGTCATATTTTCTCTATTTGTTCTATTTTTGAATAAAACAAAACAAAGAAAAGCTTTAAAAAAGCCAAATACAATACCTTATTTATGTATTTTGATATTTGGAGGAAAATGCTTACTTTTCCCTTCTCATGTAGATTTGCTGAGCCAGGATTTAATTATTAAATTAGTATAGGTTGATAGAAACTGAAGCATCCTGGAATCTCTCATGCACAAGACCAGCAAATATTAGTCTGAAAGGCTTGAACTCCCTCTGGAAGGGAACACTACATCAACAACTTGCCTCTCTTCTTTGTTACCTTTTAATTGAATGACCAACTTGAATATTTGAATAGATGAGCTATCCTTAATGGTTTTCCTTTACCTTTTCATCACCCCATTGTCATTATAGGGGCGGTGGATATTGACAGATACGCTGAGATGAGCTCTTTCTGTAAGAAGGAACAATAGGCATAGACACTATGCTGAGACAGGTGTCAGAGACAGCTTTCCTACTGGACAGGACTTTTGTCAGGATATTGAATCACAAAGTCTTTCCAACTGAGAAGAAAACAAATGTGTGTAATTACCTTGAGATTAAATGAGCTATAAGGTATATATTTAAACTTAGCACTACATTTCTTTTTATATGCATTAATGTATAAACCAAGTGAACATTCATATTTACAAATTATAAGTAAATTATAAACATGAACTTGTAAGATATATTGTGATATAACCACTGAAAAATCTTTTTTTTGGGGGGGAACAGGGTCTCATTATGTAGTTTAGGCTGACTTTGAACTCATTATGTAGCCCAGGCTGGCCTCAAACTCATGGCAGGTCTCCTCTGTCAGCCTCCAGAGTGCTGGGATTACAGGTTTATGCTTCTCTATCTGGCTCTAAAATCACTTCAATGAAGAAACACCAAGCATCTTGCTCAATAAAAATTGAATTTCCTGTTTTTTTTTAACCACATGAAAAATTGAACCCAGAGCCTTTGAGCTGGGCTACTTCCTCAGCCCTTTTATTTATTTTTACTTTGAGACAGGGCCTTTTTCGGTTGACCAGGTTGGGCTCCAGTTTGTGATCCTCCTGCCTCAGCCTCCCAGCATGCTGGATCAAAAGCGCAAGAATTACTCTCTTGTTTTAATTTCTGGGAAATGTATACACAAAGTAACAAATAAGAAATCAGTAGAATTGGCCAGGTTAATAAAAATGCTCAAATTGCAATCTTACTATAGATTTTTGGATTTGGGAAGATCAAGAAACAACTTAACCCAGTCCTCTGGTTTTTGGAAAAAGGTCCTTTAGAAGAGGTTTATGCTCGAGCAGGGAGGCAGCCTAAACCCACTCTGCCCTGTTTTAAACAGGGTACATCATGGTTTGATACTTATAACCTTCTCTTTGCTGAAAGGAGAGAGTCACTTTCAAGTGTCATTTCCCTCATTATGCCACAGTCAATCCCGCAGATCAAGGATTACCTACAGGTGGCTTTTATGAGGCAAAATTAAAGCAGTTTCTGTCTGAAACCTGGCATATAGCAGGTCTGGGCACAGTGCTGTGGCTGACTTCATATGCATGTTTAACTCTGAGCACTTCCCAGAATTGGCCTCCTGTCCTGTGGTAGAAGAACCGGAGAAGAGAAATTAGGTTTCAAATGTTGATTTCCATATTTATTGTTATCCTCTACTGTGTTACTTAGTGTTTTAGGCATTCTTCTATTTGTGAAACATGAGGAATAAAAACTTCATTGCACAATTGCTTTAAGAAATAGTGCTGGATATTTAGCTCAGTGGTTCAAGCACTTGCTTGGTAAGCATGAGGTCATGAGTTTGATTCCTGATACCCCACCCTAAAAAACAGAGATAAAATGTATATGAAGCCCCTAAAAGTTCTGAACATATGGCAAGCTTATCAGAAAATATCAGAAGGAATTTGTTCATGTGAGAAAGTTGGCTTTGGAGTCTCAGGTCTGTTACTAATATTATTATTATTATTCCATAATTAAAAACATGGTCTGATTTCCACAGTTGCTAATCAATGAGTACATAGTGTTGGAAATGTGTATGTAAGCACATCTCCCCCCTTAGGCTTTGATTTAGATAATGACTAGGTTTTATGGAAAACCTAAGACTAATCTTGTAGAGTAAACTTGTTATATGAGACTTAAAAAATACTGGCTCGGCATTTGAATGTATTCTTTCTTTCTCCCTAAAATAATAGCTATAAATACACAGTGGAAGTGCAAGGTGATATTAAGGGAAGCAATGCAGCTTCATGGTCTCTGTTCTTTCATAAACAAAGCATCTGCTTTTTATTCCCCCAGAATTACATCTCCAACTTGCTGAATACTGAAAAACTGTCTTTTATTTGAGAAAATAAAAAATTAAGATTGTAAGTCTAGTAGCATAAAGGGAATGTAAACCTCTCAAATTATGAAATGCAAAGAACATAGCTTTGATTTGATTTAAAGTCACTTAGTTGGCGCTGGCTTTGGACTGTGATTTAGGGCACTTCTACACATGCAGCAGCAAGTCTTCCTGGACCTGCCTTAAGTCTAGGATTGGGACTGTTGATAAAATGATTTAAAGGCAAGCGATGTGTACCTTAGGTAAGCTTTCAGAATTTATTGTGAAAGGAGAAACCTATGTCTAATAGAAGAGAAATAGTCATTCCATTCATCTATCATCTTCCTTCACTTGGAGAATTAGAGTCTTAAGTGCACACATCATAATGTCCCAGAAAGAAGTTCTCCAGTTTGGGGAGTCTGGATGACAGTGGTCTTGTCTTATATTTGTCACTAAGCCCTGCACACATGTAGATCCTGTGGTTTTAAGTAGGAGATCTTCATGCATTGTCAGAATTTTGATTGTTCATTTAGATCTGAATCCTGACTCTATCACTGTTAATGATTGAATTGTTTCTCCCCAAAATTCATTCAATTGTTTTAGTCCTATCCTCAATATCTCAGAGCACACTTTGTCTTTACTAAGTTAATCCATTAAGATGAAGCCATTACAAATGTCCCCAAATCCAATATGACTGGTATCCTAAAAAGTGGAAATGTGGAAACAGGTATACAAACCGAGGTAGCACCATGTGAATGTGAGAAGCCCCGCAGTGAGTCCTGACCCTTCCCTTGCAGCATACTAAAGGAGTGAGTGTTGTAGCAGTGATGTTGGATTCCTACCCTCCAGAGTTGTGAGACCACTATTTCTGTGACTTAATCCACTCAGTTCTGTGGTGCAGTGCTTTGTTAGAACAGCACTGGGAAGCTAAATTACTTGTTAGCTGTATAACTTGGACAAATTACTTAAATTCTTTTAAACCTTATTTGTCTCCACTGTAAATGGGGATGATAGAGACAGAATGTCAAAGACAGTGAGTTCCTAAGTGGATCCTTGGGTTCATCTTCCAACTCTGCTGCTTAATGGATGTGTCATTTTTAAGCAAGTTGCTTTTTCTCTGTTTACCTCATGATTTTCATTCATAAAATGAAGAAAATATTCTTACCTCATAGGTTTGATGTGAGGACTGAATGAATTAATGTGTCTAAAGTATTTAGAAGAGTATGTGGTATTTGGTCAGTGCTCAATAATGTTAGCAACTAGTAGCCATTTACAAAATAAAATTCATAGTTTATATAAATCATAGTGCCTTATACATAATAAATGTGGTGTTGGTTATATTAATTTGTTCATGCCAATCATCGTAGAGGATCTAGTAACATTAAAAAATAATACAAAGGTCTCAGTTAAAATATGTTTGTGCTATCAAAATTTAAATGGAAGTGACTGAAAAATTGTAGAGTAAGGTTTTATGGATATGTAAATATTTGTTGCTTTGACTATAATATCTAAAAAAGCTGCCACTGTTTCTCTGTATTCAACAATAAAACTCACAGGCAGTTATTGTGCATCAGGAAGAATAGCAAACACCCCCAGACTCCATGATAAACATATTACACTTGTTGATTCAGAGTGAGAATCTGTTTTTGCAGTGGTGGGAAGATTGTGGTTTGTTTGATTGTCACTTTAGTTGTTAGTTGTTTAGTTGTCCAGCTGGACAAAGGCATCTTACTCAAAAGAGTTTCCAGAACCTTTAGTCTAGAGCTGTTCACAGAGGGGTGGAACAGGAGAAGGAAACCCAGAAGAAACAGTGAGGCACCTAGGGCTAGAAAAGTCAACAGTTGTTACCTCTTGGAGACATCAGATGAATGGGGGAGGGAACAATTACTTGAACTGGCCAGAAATACAGTTTTGACAAGAGTCATGGCCGTAGATGAGAAGAATGAGCCATTGGTAAAGAGTATTCCGTCAGAGAGGGAGCAGGGAGACTGATTCCCTGGGTTTGTTTGCATTTCTATTTTAGAAACCCTCCCACTCCCTTGGTTGAGAAATGGAAACCAGAAAGCAAGGGAGGCACGTGACACAGTACTTAAAGTTAGCCTCCTTATGTACACATCAGGGCACAGACAGGATACTAAAGACTCAAAAGGCAAACCAAGCATAAAATGTATGCAAATACATTGTTATCTTAAGTTAAAACTGCATAAATATGAGATCTCGAGACCTGTTGATTGAGTAGAAGGTGTCATTTCTCAAATACCCAAATGTGGCATTGAATTAATTCTTTCATGCTTCAAAATAATTTTGATGTACAAAAATAATCTTTGTAATCTCCAATGTTGTCTGTTTCATTGGCTATTAAATATAAATGAAATATTTGTTATAACTCAGTTCTGTACCAATTATGCAGTTGGAATGTAGCCTCATTTAATCATTTACAGTATGCATTGAAAGCCATTGATATCAGACATATAATCATCATCCTTATATGAAGTTGGGGGAATCAGAGGATAAAAATGATGGTTTGTTGAGGAGACTGACATGCTATTAAATGACAGATTGAGGTTCAATACTGTATTAATTGTTTCTGTTTTCTTAGTTACCACATCAAATCACTGTAGTCTTGGTGACTTGGTATTGAACTTCTGGGAGTATTTAAAAGCTAACTAGCCATATGGTGAGTAGTTAAAAGTATGACTCCAGAGTCCCATCACTGGTGTTTAAATTGCATTTCAATAGCCAGCTAATGGTATAAGCTTGAATAGACACATTAACATTTTAGAGTCTCTCTTCTGATTTATATTTGATAATATTTCCCTCAGTATAATATCTTTCTGGTTATAAGGAATAAACAAATACATAAGTATAAAAATATTTAGCATAATGTTTGCTATGCGAGATAATTATGTCTATAAGAAAGCACCATAGATTGGATGTATTATAAACAACACGACTACTTCTTACAGTTCTGAAAGCTGAGTCTGAGATCAGGGTGCCAACATGGTTGAGTTGTGGTGAGGAGCCCTTTCTGGGTGACAGGTTGTCAACTTCTTGTGTCTTTACATGACAGATAGAGAGCTAGCTTGCCTTGGGCTCTGCTTAGGTGGGTGATAATGCAGTTCCTGAGGGCTCTAAAGTTGGGGTCTAATTACTTCCAAATGGTCGCAATTTCAAATACCATCCCATTGTGTTCCAAGATATGAATTTGGGAAGGAAACAAATGTTCTGTCCACTGCAAGTTATAATCCTGAGAATGAACTGAATTTATCATTTAGATAGAATCTGTGATAAAAGTAATTAATCAGAGTTAATATTTAGCCTACACTAGAGAGGTACTCTTGTTAGTGTGAGATTATACTCACAATAGAAAACACTTCTAGTTATTGAGGCAGCATGGAATATAGTAGGAGAAAAAGAGGAAAACCTTAGAAGCAAGAGAGAAAGCAACAAAAGAAAGTCTTCCCCAAATTAAAGAACTATAACTTTCTTTTCTTATTCTTTAGAAGTTGATTCAATTGACTACTGAATAAAATTATGAAAGTGATATAAAATTACAGAAAGTTTAAGACAAAATAAATTGGAACTCTTCTCACGCTTCTCAAATCAAACCAAGAGATGGGCTCAAGTATGAGAAGGAAAATGAAAATATTTACGCCCCTATATGTAGAAAACTTGGATCCTATTTCTACAATTATCTGTGACTTTTAATAAGCTGCTCTCTGAAATTCAGTTTCCTTTTGTATAAAGTTTGAGTGAGACAGAAACAGCAATTTTCAAAAATTTTTCTGGAAAAATTTTTTTCTTGTCTCTTTTCTTTTTTCCCTTCTTTTTGTGTTTTTTAATTAGGTTTGGGAGGTAGCAAATTCCTCAGTGAGAAACTCCTACAGTACATGTAGTTTATTAAAAATTCTGAATAGCTTACAAATATTTCTTCCATCTTGCAGATTACCTCTTTATTCTTTGCTGTGCAGAACTTTTTAGTTTTATATAATCCCATTTACCTGCATTTGATGTTGTTGTCTGTGCTTTTGGAGTCATATACAACTTTTTTTTTTTTGCCAAAATTAATGTCCTGAATCATTTTTTTTTCTGTTTTCTTGTAGTTTTACAGTTCTGGATCTAACATTTAAGTTTTTAATTTATTTTGAGTTAATTTTTATGTATGGTGAAAGATCAGGGTCTTGATTCATTCTTTTGCGTATGAATATTTAGTGTTCCTAGCACAATTTCTTGAAGAAACTAGCTATTTCCCAATGATCATTCTTGACACCTTTGTCTAAAATTAGTTGAGTATTAATACATGGTTTTATTTCTCCAGTGGTTCTCCATTGTATTACATTGGTCTATAGATTTCTTTTTATGCCAGTACCATACTGTTTTGGTTACTAGAGCTTTACATGTATTTTGAAGTCAGGTGTTGTGACATATCTAGTTTTGTTCTTTTTCTGAGGATTGCATTGGCTATTTGGGGTCTGTTGAGCTTTCACAAAAATCAGTATGTTGAGGAGACGTTTGTACTCTCATGTTTGTTATTTCAGTATGCACATAACCAAGATATGGAATCAACCTGTGTCCATCAATAGATGAGTGACAAAAGAAGGGAAGTGTGTGTGTGTGTGTGTGTGTGTGCGCGTGTGGGTGTGCGTGTGTGTGTGTGTGAGAGAGAGAGAGAGAGGCAGAGAGACTAGAAAAATAATGAAATACTATTATTTCCCATAGTGTGTAAAAGTCTGAAGGACTTCATGCTAAGTATGATAAGCCAGGTATAGAAAGACAAATGCTCCCACTTATATGTGGAAATCAAAGTTGACCTGAAAGAAGTAAAAACTAATGATTGTCTAAAGCTGGGAGGATGGAGGCAAGAGAGTTAGTTAATGGTCATAAAATTACAGGTAGATAAGGGGAATAAATTTTAGTGTTCTGTAGCAAATTGGGGTGACTATATTTCATATATTGTGTTATGTTGTATATTTTTGTATACTAATTTAATATATATTTAAAAATTGCCAAAAGAATTTTGAATGTTCTCAATACAAAATAATGATAAATTCTGAGGTCGTGCATTTGATAATTAACTTGATTTGGTCATAAGACATTATACACATGTAATATCCCAATCCCACATACCCCATAAATATGTGCCATTACTAATCATTACTATGTATCAGTTAAAATGATTTAATTGAGTCATGAGAAGATGTCAGATATGTTTTGTATTGCAAGAGAAACAAGAAAGACACTTCAATTTTGTTTAACCCATTATTTTAAATGTAGTCTTCTAAAAGACCTTTCCTTCCCCATTTAGCATCTATTAATATACTGTTAAGCCATTGGAATATCAAACCCATTCTACACCCACTAGAATAATTTATCAGACAATTTTATTCCTTTGTTTTATGATATGGCAACTCTATAATACTCATAATACACCATCAATTAAATATTTTTGCTCCATTTCTGTAAGAGTTAAAAGACAAGTGAACCCCTTACCAATTTATATCTCCTTCTGCCTCAGACCCAAAGGGAAGTAGAAAAATAATGAGGTCTGATTCCTTGGAGTAAAATAAAACTGGCATTTTGCTGTTCTGTACTGGAAAATGTGAAATTCTTAGAGCACTAGAGATGATTGAATATTTATGTATTTGAATGAATTACCTACTATGAATGTGGAACTCACTGAAAATCTAACTCTGTAGTTAATGTTCACCACAGTGTTTTAAAACAATCTGTGAATTAAACCAAAGAGTAGTCATTTTTCATACTATGAGTGCATAAATAAAAGTAAAACAGCAGATTCTGTGGAGAGCTGTTGCTGCTTGTGAACTTGGAAACAAACCTGTCTAGTAGTAATTCTAGAATGACACTTGTCTTCTGAAACCCTATGATATATTATCATGAGTAATAGTGGATCCTGAGATTGAACCCAGAGAGTCACAATATTTGATAATATGTTTGGAATACTGGCCTTTTTATTACCAAGTTGTTTTCTTTCATTAACGTTTTCTTGGCTAATAAATAATACAATAATATCTATTTGAGATAATTCAGATATATTAAGTTTATATTCTTGAGTTTTCTATTGATTAATCTGAAATACTAATCAGAGTATGCTTTTCTTTTCTCAACTTAAAAATGCATGTAAATATCTTTATTCATGGAGATGTCAGTAGGTGTAGTGCTGGAATTCAGTGTGGTGAGAGGGGGCAATATTTATGTATGTGAATGCGTGTGTTAGTGTGTGTGTGTGCATGCGTGTGCATGTGTGTGTTTGAGCATTACTCTAGAATTTAGGTTGGTACCCACTTCTTAAGATAATAAGAGAGAAACATTAAATTTCCATTGTGTATCAATATATGAAGTAGCCAGAAGTTTTCTTTGAGACTATTCTTTTCATCTTGGCTTTTTATCCTTGCTTGTGTTCTGAAAAGAAAATTTGTGCTATTATCTGTTTCTTTTTTTGTAAGAATCTTTTTGTTTTTTGTCTTGTACTCTGAGCTACTTCTCTGAAGATAATGATAGTGTAATAACTATTGTTATTCTCTTATTAAGATTATGAATTTTTTTCTTATTTTTTTCATAGAATAAAAAAGAAGCATACCTTTTGGCATTACTTCAACTTTATCTCATATCACATTTTTAATTATGTTGTTTGTCATCTCATTACTTAAGTAGATATGGTGTGTTCTCTACTTACTTGAAGGGTAATGTAAGTAAACAGTAATAACTACTTCTTGGTGTTCATAATAATGATGACAATGATAATTACTTTTATCAAATGTTCTCTGTTTTAAGTAATTATATATTTTGGGGGAATATTTTCAACAGTGCACAACTGTAGAGAGATTGAATACTTTACCAAAATTTAACAGATAGTAAATGATGTGAATCCAAGACAACCTCAATGTTCTTATTCTACCACAGTAATGACTATATGCATGGTCAGCCTGAGAGCACCCATGTAGCACTTGTTTTAGCATATGATACATTCTACAGAATGTTTCATGGGAACCTACAAAAATATATATATTTTGGGCATCTTTGGTAGAGTGTATTACTGGAAGTGCTGTTTATATCAATTTGGTTGACAGTTTTATTCTAGTTTAGTTTTGTTCCAGCTCTTTATATCCTTAGTGATCTTGTATCTATTTTTTCAGTTTTTAAGAGCATTGAGATATTCAGCTACAGTGTAAATTTGAAGTCTATTTTTCTTTTCGGTTCTATAAGTTTTTGCTACATGTATTATGGACTTCAGTTGTCAAATGCACATGCTTTTTTGTGTCTTCTTGAGTTTTTGACATTTTATTATTATGAAATGACTATGTTTTTATGATTATTGCTCAAAGTCTATTGTAATATTAATATAATGCCACTAGTTCTTTTATGATTAAAGTTTGTATGGTTTATCAGTTACGTTTCATCTATTTGCACATTATTGTAGACAGCGTGTACTTGAAACTTGCTTCTATATCTTGCTTTCCAACATTCACCTTTGATTAGAATATTATATTTATTTATATTTCATATAATTGTTGCTATGTATTTTAGGATTGTTTTTTCTAGTTTTGTGAAAAATATCTTTAGAAATTTCATGGTAATTGTATGGAATCTATAAATCACTTTTTGTAATATGGCCTTTTTAGTAATGTTCATTCTCCTGATCCATCTATATGAGGGATTTTTCCTCCCCCTGTGTTTTCTGCAATTTTATTCTTCAGTGTTCTACAGTTTTCATTGTAGAAGTCGCTGTCTTAATTAGGTTGATCATAGGTATTTTT
>RJWT010041808.1:0-12249 GCA_004365215.1 Cuniculus paca
GGGGTTCTGGGAAGAAGGAGCTAGACACCATTATGATTCAGCATTTAGTCTGCCACCATGATGACTGGGCAAGTCTCAGGCAGGGGGCCTACCATTAAGTATGTTCTCTTTTGTATGGGGATGTAACAAAATAAATATGAATTCAGAAGAGTGATTACTAGAGGTTGAGAAGGAGGGTAGTTGGAGATCAGGTAACAAGTACCAAAACAAAGATACAAATGTAAACATGTTCTCATTCAGCATGGTAGTGTGACTACAGTTCATAAAAACCTCTTTACATAATTTGTGAGTAACTAGAATTTACAAGCTTGAAGATGCTCAAAAATGTAATGATAATGAGATGGAAATGTTCATTACGCTGACTTGATCAGTATATAATATATACATGTACTGAAATATCATACTCTACCTTATGAATATATACAATTATTACTTGTTAATCAAAATTATTTTAAATTATCTAAGGACATGGAAATGTTAAGTGCCCTGATTTGCTAATTATGTACTATATATGTGTATAAAATTATCACAATGTAACTCATAAATCTATAGCTAAAGTCATAAATGATAAAGAAAATCCCAGTTATAGGACTTTTTTTGTAACTCGGGCATAAAACAAGTAGTAGGGGAAGACACGGGCACTGCAAATCCTCTCTTTTTTCTTTTTTGGAGGCCAGTAAATTGTGGCAACTGCTTGCTTGCTTGCTTGCTTTATTTTTTTGCTTCCTTAATTAATGGGGATCACTTTACCCCAAATTCCAGGGATAAATTCTTATTGCTTAAATTAAACATGCTAAATCTTTCCCTTCTTTCAGTAATTAATTTACAAGTGGAAAAGTGATCCAATTCTGACAAATGAAATTAAGAAAATTTCTCCAAAATTACTACTTATGATAAAATGTACAAAGACAAATGCCCTTGCTTCTTATGTTTTTCTTGTGTCCTGTTATCTCAGGAAAACTGCATCATTTTCTGTTTATGATGGAAGAAAAACACAAGAAAAAAATGGCTGACCGTCAAAATAAAAAATAAAAGAATTACACAATCTTTGATGTTACTAACCTGCTAATTTCAATAATTTTGAGTCTGACAATTCAGGACTTCCTTTAGCTGTCACTATATTATTTTCTCACAGTTCAAATCTCTGAATATAAGATATTTCTATGATTACAGCTCAAAGTTTTTAAAGTTACATACACCTAGATGTACACACCTGTAATCCCAGTACTCAGGAGACAGAGATTCACCATGAGTTCAAGGCCAACCTGAGCTACATAGTGAGAATCTGTCCCAATAAAACAAAGAAACAAAAAAAAAAGAAATAAATACTTTTAAACACAGGAGAAGCAATGACATCAATGTAAATTGATGAAGGAGCCAAAAGGTGACAAAATTACTGTAAAGTTTCCATCTGCTGAATTCTATTTTGATCCCATGAAGGGCATTAATTTATTTAATCATTACCACAACTCTGAGAAAGAAGCAAAATTTCACTGGAAAATATTTGCTCTATGTTCCTTGGTATTAAATCACTGATGGAAAGTGGCTGACTTCAGAGAAGTCACGCTGCTCATTTCCCTTGCGGAATAGGACTGTGATGTCTTTTAGAGATAGGGTCTCTCTGTGCAGTTCAGGCTGACCTTAAGCTCATTTTGTAACCTAGGCTGGTCTCAAACTTGCAACGATCCTCTTGCCTCAGCCCCCCAAGTGCTGGGATTACAGGCATGTGCCACAACACCTGACTTCAAAATAGTTTTAGGATTATTTGTTAGACACTTCAAAAGGAGACACATCCTGTTTTCAAGACAGAATTTGAAGACAGACATACTTACAACAAGCACTCTGGGCGGCTGAGGCCGGCAGATTGTAATTCTGAGCTCAACAGTGACAACTTAGTGACTTATTCAGACCCTAAGAATATTTAATTAAAAAATGATTGAGGCTGTAGCTCTGTGTTAAAGTTCAATCTCCAACACCAAAAAAAGGGATGGACAAACAGAATTTGATGCCTTTCAGACTGTAAAACTTTGTATTAAGTGCTTTATTAATATTATATGATCCAAAAAATAATTCTATGAAACATTGTTATCCTCAAAATCACAAAAATTCATGTCTGTATGTCTGTATAGTATACATATTCTCTGGGTCTTAATTTCCTCATGCACAAAATTATAAAACATGGCTGGATAGACTTAGGAATTGCATTTTAGACATTAGACAGTTTACAAAATTCAAACATTGTGTCTCTAACAAATGAAGCCACCTCTGTGAAGCAGCCCATCCAAATAGAGTATCTCAGGGCTTTGTCTCTCCCTAGTCTAATCTTGATTTCAATATGAGATAGAAAACAACATCCTTCCCTATTTAAGCTGCAGTTACATGCAAATGTACTAAGCTGACCAGGGACTGTAACTTTTTCTCTTCCCAAAGGGTCAGTTTTTATATTTTGTGCCAAATGCGTATAATTAGGTGGCTTGTATCTGGACATAATTAAAAGGGTTTGGAATAAGATACCAAAATGCAAATCACCTCCACAGTGAATTATTCAGAACCCAAAGATACACACTTGCAATAATATTCTGAAGATAGTTACAACTAATCTGACTTCATGCTGCTGGTAGAGTTAGAAATCTGTCTAGCATGAGGAAGATCATTCAAGAACAATAATATACACACTAAACAAGAGTTATTAAAATGCTAGAGTTATTAAAATGCTAACACCAAGTCATGCTAATCTACTATGGATTTGAGAATCACCTTATTTCATCATTCTAAGAAAAAAAGAACAGATCATTATTTTAAGCTAGTTTCACATGAAGAAAATGAAAGTTAATGATAACATTGTTCAAGATCATATAAAACGAGTGGTTTGAAAAAGATGAACATTATTTTCTATACTTTTAGGAGTATATTTTGAAACACTGTGCTTGAACTAACAAGTGATATTACCACCAGAAAATTTTTAAAAAGTGCAGAAAAAATCAAAACACAAAAATGCGAAGCTATTTGAAAAGAAATTTATAATTCATTGGAATTCTAATAAAAGTTCTAAATATAGCTAAATAAATTAATGAGGATGGATTTATTTATAGCAAAAAGGAAATTACAGAGATACTATCTGTACCCAGTTCAAGACACTTAGTAACAATATCATTGGCTTTTTAATTCCATGTAAAAAATATTCATACTCATGATAAATAGGCATTAGTTGCCAACTTAATACCAAAAAATGTAATTTTCTGATTATACATTTTTCTTTGTTTACACAACGTGACTTTTTTCTGCAGTAATTTCTCTTCCATCTGTTTTGGTCACTTGCAGGTGTATAATACTTTGTCTTCTTGACATTTATTTTTTACTAACAGTGAGTAATTTATATTCCTGGTTTATATACCTAGAGTTTATACTTTGGTAATTCAACTAGGTTATATCTGTACTGAGTCCTCTGTGATTACTCAAATCTTACTTTAATTCTTTGTGATAAAGTATTTAAGAGCTTCTCTTAGTCTTATGTAGTAAAATTAATATAAGTACAGCATAGTGACATAATTTTACCTTTATTGCCATAAGTACATTGCATAAGCCTGAATAGAGTGAATAATAATTCAGATCTCATTATCCCACTATAATTATAGTATTACTTTTATTTCACCTACAAGAATAAAAAAGATTTTAATTAAACCAAAGACTCATCATGAGTGAAGATGCAGGGAAGAAGATATTGATACACTTTTGATGGCAGTATAAATTGGTACTCTCTAAAATTGGGTTGTGTTACAGATTTTACAAGACTTCAAACAGTTTCACTCCATTAATTCTATAACTATTCTGTTAAGATACAGTATTCTTTTGGATCTTAACTTCATTGTAGTGTGTAACCACAGATAAAAATTGATAGATACAAGATAGATTGATAGAGGATAGTTAGATTGATGGATTGATAGAGACACATGAAGCATCAATCTGAAGAATCTCCAGGTAACTTCTGAGATGCAGAAGGGCTTCATTTTCATCAAATTAATTACCTATGTAGAGATCACTCTACTTAACCCCTTAACATTACATGTTTAAATTCTTATGCAAGATAAAAATCTAACATGCACATCAAGAGGCAATGGCAAAAAATAAAATTTTTTCTATTCGATAAGTATGTTTTTGTAATTTTTTAACAAAGGCTTATAGTAATATGTCATAGAATTTTAAATCCCAATTATCTCTGACGTTTGAGGATTTTTTTAGTGTTTTACCTTTGATGTAGCCTCAAGAAATGAAAATAAGCATATCTATCTATCTATCACTTTAATCTCCTTGTTCATTTCCAATTTTTTTCACATTGAATGAGTTTGTTTTATTTATATTTTTGGCTTATGGGATCAAAGCCTAAGCAGTACACATCTGTGTATCACTTTTATTGTATGCTTTTTTAGAAACACAAAAATAACTGAAATTATCTTGAGTATATTGAATTTATTATATATAATTCATAATGGCACATTAGAAAATAAGACTCCACTTCTCTCTTTCTTGCTTTCATTGTCTTTCTCCCAGTTCCCCTCAATCAGATAGGTAGATAGATAGATAGATAGATAGATATAGATAGATAGATTCTTTGAAATTGAAACTAGATGACCAAATCCACTACAATATAAAATGTTTTTAACAGACTATTAACATTAACACAATTTTGAAATGAGGACTACAGAAATGTCTCAAGGTCGATCATGTTTACCAAAACAACAAAAGGCAAAATGGAAGAACACTAAAATATTGATCAGATCTTGCTTTTTCACTTTATAACAGAAATATTCAGGTATATTAGGGCAGGTCTCATTAGTATAAAAAATGGAGTTTAAAAATATATCAAGAGCAGTTAAAATATGGTAATGAACTTGAAAATTATTATGCTAAAGATTATTTTTATTTAGATTTGCTACCTCTGGAAAAGCTCTATGATTATATGTTTAGTGATAAGTTAATTTAAAATTACAATGGATATTTTAAAAGAATGATTGGATATTTTTTGTACTATTCTATCACTAACAATTATTTATGGATTCTTGAATGAAGATAGGGTGCCTTTTCTAAGTCCTTTGAAAGAAGAAATAGAAAATAATAAGAGAAAATAAATCCTGGTTGTTGAAACTGCAGTCTAGTTATATGGAGCAACCATCCATTAAAGTGCAACAAATTCCCTGATACATAAATGCAAAAGATCACTAAAATTAAGACACAAGGGATAAAATAAACAAGTGCTCTTTAGAGATAGAGGTAATAGGTCAGTTTGTCTGAGATTAAGAACTCATTAATGTATAATTTCAGTCTTGCATTTCAGAACAAGATTAACATAATGTTTTTATTAGCACACATTTGCAGTGTGTGCAGTTTACACATCTTCTGGAGTATGTACATGATACAGATAAGAACAAGATTAATGTCAATTTTAAGTATCATTTATTCAGTGATTTTTTTCTCTATTCGTGAAGCAGACTCAGGATGCAATGAGATAATGTTTAAAAACTTTTGAGTATATATTCTAGTCTCAACTCATTGACAAACTTCAAAAACTGCCCTCTTAAGTGCTGTTAGCATTAGCACATTACCGTTTACTAGCACAAATTACATTAAAATGTACTTGATTATGTCATTCTTGTTTTGCAGACTATATTCTGGAATTTGAGGCAAAGAAAAATTAAGTAGACTTTAGTTCCAATTCAGGTAAAAGACAATCATATTGTCACTCACATAAGTGATAGGGATAGAGAGAAGAGAGTAGATTCAAGAAAGGGATCAAAGAGAAGGTCAAAATTCATGTGTAATAGTTGTATATTTGCAATGAACAAGACTTGAGCTACTGGAATAGTAATTATATCATTTACAATGATAGGAATGGTAAGGTATTCGTAGGGTGAAGAGGTAATTTTTGTCCAAGCTTTCTTGAAATATTCATGATTGCAAATTTAAATGGATGTATGCAGTTATAGCAGATCATGTAAGTTGACTTGTGAGAACTATTTGTAAAGATAGAAAACATACTCTCTTGTGTGAAGAAGCAGGTATTACACTTTCATATAATTATGTTTATTTTTATGCATGCTTGATTTTTTTATGAGCTGCTCAAGAGTAGGAAAATCTCATACTAATATTTCACTTTTTTTCCACATTTTACATTATGCCTGCTTCATTCCAGGCTGTTAATTTGTGTTTTCTGAAGGTTGTCTCTATGGAATCTATTTAAAACAATTTCAAGATTGTTTCAGTGAAAAGTATGGGCTATGCTGAATGTGTAGGCTGCTTTGTGGAAAGATACAAATACATTTCCCTAAATATATTATTCACAATTTCTACAAAGAATAAATAATGGTAGCATCTTCATAGTGTATTTATTCATTCATAAGCTTATTAAATTTTGAGTAATTATCTGAAAAGTACTCTCTCAGGACAAAAGTTTTAAATTTAAAATTCCAAAGTATGTGGAAATAATGGGATTTATATTTAGATGGTTGCAAAAAACTCTTAAATTATTTTTCAGCAACGTTTCATTGTTCAAAATATGGAAACTATATTTTTATTATTTCACCCTTTGTTTTCTGTAGAGGACCACATAGACAGCTCTCATTGAAAAAAGAGCAGTTATTTCCATTTTGGCTAACCCTGGCGCTATCTCCATGTACTGATATGTACAGAGCTGGCTAAGCCATTTCTTCATCCCTTCAAGTGGCTCTAAGCAATGTAAATAGGGCTAGCTGAGGTGCTGATGCATAATCTTTAAAGCTAGGTAACAGTCGTTGTTTCCCCACACTGTGATTCCCAAAAAACACAATTTGAACCACTCCAAGCTGTCACCTGGAATTAAGCCTTGAGATAAAAAGGTATGCCTTCTCAGGGCAGAAAAGTTTGCACATCAGAACTCAAGCACAGACCCCAAAACATTAGATGCTTCCTCAATTGTGTTATGCATATTACTCTTTCTGCATATCCTTCCCATTGCATATTGCAGAGGTGATCTCAGGCCACTCATCTAGCCCAACTCATAGCACTCACATACATCCTGCCTTTCTCACAGTCACTCCCTTCTTCACAAGTTAATAAAATCCAGGTTGGGCCCTGGGTACAGGAGTTTTTTCTACTAAACCATCACCCCAGCTGGACTTTGGATCCCCTTGACTCCCCACAACTATAAATATGCCTTGGTGTCTTTATTTTCCTTGTGGGTTGCACTGAAAGTGGTAGATTGGAAGTGACTCTCTAGAATTCCAGTAACTTCCAGGGGATTACAAATATAAACCTTCTGGACCCAGCCGAGGTCCAAGAGGAGCTCTCTATAGTCTTTCATCCTTCAGTTTCTCTACATTGTTTTTTGTTTGTTTGTTTTGGTGTTTTTTGTTACTAAAACACAATACATTAGTGAGTGAGAACTTTTAAAGCATGGTCATGTGAAAATTAAAGAGATCTCTCTAAATAAGCTAAAAGATCTTACAAAATTTTTTCAGCATTCGAATTGCTGAATTTTTGTAAAATGTATAGAGATTAGCAAATCTCTACTACATTCAGATCTAAAATATAATACTTCTAACATAAGATTTGGACTCTATTTTCAAAACTAAAAAAACTAAAAATGCAAAATATTTTCTGTAATGTTTGATTTCCTTTTCCATCTGCCAATGCACCCTTCTACATAAAGGCAACCTTTCTAGGTATGGCATCCTATCCATATGTAACTTGAAGTACCTAACATAGACACAAAAGTACATTGGACAAATAAATGATTTGCACAAACAAAAATTATAGTCATTCTTCATTTATCCACTACACACTGCTCCTCTGACTCAATTCTTAAGTAAATTGGTTGCTAAATGAGGAATTGTATATAGTATGTACATGCAATATTAAGAAAAGGGAAATGGTCAAATTAAACTCCAACAATGTGTTTGCTTTTATTTGCATAACTTTTACATGCAGTATGAAATGTACAACAGAACATAAAACATTATTGTGCTGTACTATATACCAGTTAAATTACAGTAATGTATAAACAAGGGATACTGTACAAAAGACTCATTAAGGTTTGTAAACAAAACTCACAGAACCATACAGAAAAAAACAAACAAGCAAGCAAACAATAAAGAATGAGTTGTTTTTCTGAGTGGCACATCCTTAAATCTGAACAGTCATTAAATGTGTATGTTGTTAAGCAGGGAATATCTGGTAATTCAGAACATGCATTTTATACTGTGCAAATATCTTTACTGGTATATAGCATGGCATTTATAAATTTCTTCCACTTATATTTTCTGAGGATATATTGTATAGCAGCTACTGTTTTTTTATCCCAACATTCTAACACGGAAATAAATTATGCAAAAATTCTTGGTGTCATTAATTTTACATTGTATTTGAGAGGAGGCAGAGAAGAAGTCAAAAATAAATGGAAGATATCATAAATGATAGATATTGAAAGAATTTACCACTTTGTCTATAGAGTAATTTAAATCTGCTGGTTCCTTTTCTGTCACATCAGGACACATAGGTTCTGTAGCTTTGATGATTTTATGCTCAGGAAATTGGTTAGAAATGATACAGTTTTGTTATTTTCTCAGTAATAAAAAGTGACAAACGATAAATAACTGTACATCCATATAAAGATTATATTAAAATTATAGAAGCACAGATTGAGTTTTAGGAATGCGAAGTGACAGAGTCCTCCAAAATTACCAAATGTCAATAATGAAAACTAGACACAAGAATCAATTAGGTAATGGAATGTCATTTGCCAAGTCAAAGAGAAAGAGAAAATGAACATCTTTTTTTTGCATTATCATTATTGATATGGGCATTCTTTTTACCTGATACACCAATTTCCTGGAAGATCCTTCTGCCTAAAGTTCTTAACAATATTTCCATTTTCCCATATTTATAAGATTGAATTAAATCCTTCATGTTTCCCCTCTCCTAATGTTAATCTAGTACTGTGTCTCTCAACCCCCAAGAGGCTATTTTACTTGGTTTAGGTTTTATGAGTAAGGGGTAGAGCAAGGGATGTCAATTAGGTCTTGCAAGATGCAGCTATCAGAAAAACCAGCTAGCTGCAACTGATTAATAGAATTCATCTGATTGTGCATTGCAAAGCCCAGTTCCAGTTGTTTAATATGATCCTGTCAGCAAAACCTTAGCTGACAATCCTAAGGTAACAGCCATCTGTTTTTCAGGATTGCAAATACTTTATCAAAATATTTATGACATGTTTCCTCTGAAAGGTCTTATCTTATTTAATGCTTTGAGGGTAACTACAAAGCTAAGTAGAGACGTCAAATTTAACTTTAAAATTATCTCAATCAAAAGCAAATCCATGCCCATTTTCGCCTACTGTCATAAGGTTATTAAATTAATATAAGTGGAGTTGGTGTAACTTTTATTCATCAATTTAAAGTCAGATAGAATTAGGAGTCATTATATTTAAACTGCTAGTTTAAAGATGCGTTTACATCTTTCTCTTTTAAATTGTGTATTCCTGTGTGAAACACCTAAAACTGACAGAAAAATCTAAAGAAAAGTTTTAAAACTTAGATATGTTTCTTAGTTTGTCAGAAACTGTTAGTGGTCTTACAATGATTTTACCTTTCTACTAAAATGCTACATAAAATGCATTTATCTTTAAAAAGTTTGCTGCATATATCAGGTGAAACAAACTTTTTCAATTCGAAGTTTTATTTTAGCTCCAAAAAGTGGAAGGGATTTTCTGATTCTATGAAGTCAACTGGGGGATCAAATAAATCAGATATTTTTAAAATTATAAAACTAAATATTGCTTATGTATTAGGAATATATATTAACAGTAGTTTGCAGTCAATACTATATAAGAATTTACAGTGTGCTAGGAAAATATGTTCATGAAGACCTGAAGTTATAGGGTGGTATAAGTACTAGTATGCAATGGTCAAAACCCTGGGATTAATCACATACATATATACATGCACACACAGAGACATTTTCATAAAGTAAATACTGGTAAGTTCGTGTAGCACATAGTCTAGTGATAAAGTCTTTATCAGATAATTAGAAAAACCATGAATTCAATCAATTCCAGATTCAAATATACCTCGCTTGATTTCAAGTCTTACCATAATTTGACTGTGATTTGGAAAAACATACCTGCTTCTTTGACATTTCAATTTACTTAGGGATGATTAGCCTCAAGTTTAAAGTTGGTACTGGAATTCAATGAGAAAAGTTGGTACTGGAATTCAATGAGAAAATAAAGATCACTTTTGTTAAGAAATCAACACAGTAATTGGCACATAGACTCCCAATCAAAGTGACTTCCCTTTCCACATATAGCAAATAAAATATGCAGAGTGGTATGAAGGAATTGCAAAGAGATAGAAGCATAGAATGAGAAAAAGTTAATTAAATTATAGCAGTCTGAAAAGTTACAATTTGTGCATTTTAATTTCAATACATGCAATGCTAAAAACATGAACAAAGGTGGACTCACATGCAATTGCAATTCCTGTCTTTTTTCAGACCTCAAGAAATATCTAATTCTTTTGAGTTTTATTCATAAGTGCTGTTTCTATAAATGGACTCTCAGTTTTAGATGAACTGGAAGGGCCTACTAAATAAATGAAATTTAAATCCAATATGAGTAAGACCAAAATTGAGTAGAAATGAAAATTGAACTGAATATTATTCCATGTGATTGAAATTAAATTCAGCATAATACACTATGGCTTATGTTTCCTCTTACATTACAATGACTTATTTAGCTCAAAAATACAAAAATCACGTTGGCATAAAGTTGTAGTAAAGTATGAAATATTTTTTTAAAAAATATATTTAAAATTAATACAGCACAATGTATGCTGATAGGAAACAAAGAAATGAAAGAACCTCTGTTTGACAGTTAAAAGCAAAATAAAAAACAAACATATTGTAAGTTCAAGTGTAACATAAATAACTTGATATACCCTAAATAATTCAAAAAATCAAATTCCCCATTATTTTCATTAACATATATGTTTATTCACTGTGCCTTGATAGCTTACTGAAGACTTCCTGTGATGTTCTTTTCCACCAGACTTTTCAAGGATAATGATTTTAGAGCTAGTCGATAGGAGAATCTTGCACTCAGTCTGACATGATGCCTATCGGTTCCACCTCACATGTCCAGTCTTGTTTTTAGGTATTTGCACAAAATACACAATTTTATTCTCTATGTATTATTTTCTTTTCGGAGTGGGTACTGGGAATCAAAATCATGACCTTGCATTTGCTGGGCAGGTGTGAGCTATATCACTGACCCTTCCAAGTTTCTTTTATTGGAGGGTGGGGGACATGGGGTGGGGGTTCTTCTCTATTTCATGCCATGAATTTTACTGTATACATATTTTTAGTCATAAAATTTTGACACAGTAAAATTAGCTCTCAATTTTTGGTTGCACTACACAATATAATTCCTGGGAAAATAAGCAATCTTAAAGAAAATAGCATTTTTATTAGTTAATAAGAAAAGACAATCAGTAGCCCCACAAAAGGCCATCAGTAGCTCCAATGTTTTCCTGAGAAAATTTGTGACAGATGCATTAGAGTTATTGATAGAAGATAGAGAAAACAATTTCTTAGCTATTTGGAGAAAGTCATTTAAGTTCACTTGCATTGACTCTCCACAATTTCTGAATGCTACATGTATGAGTCAGAATCTCAGGCAGTATGAATAGTAGAGACATTATTAACTAGGAAATGATGCTATTTTATTTCTTGACATAACATTTATATTTGATAGTCATTAAATTAATACTCATTGAGGATAACTTAATATTGCAAGTTTACAAAGAAAATAGGTCTTTTTTGGGCCTGGAATCTAGCTAAGCGGCCTAAGCGCCTGCCTGGCAAGCGCAAGGTAGTGAGTTCAATCCCCGGTGCTGCAAAAAAAAAAAAAAAAAAAAGGTCTTTTAAAACTCAACACTTAAAGGAACAAAAAATATTGGAAAGCTTCCTTTCCAGCTTTGACTAAATACACACACACACACACACACACACACACACAAGCACACACTCTAAACACATACAACTACCATAATTTTGCTCATACACATGTATAAATACTCTTATGGTTGATACACTGTGTCAACTTGAGTACTTTAGAATTTTAACAGAGAGACTCAGCAGGGAGCCAGGTTTCTTACTTGGTAAATATCCTCATCCTGTGCAAAGGAGGGCAAAGACACTTTGTGAATGCTACACTCACCCTGA
>RJWT010041809.1:0-12255 GCA_004365215.1 Cuniculus paca
ACAGCAACGACCCCACTCCTGGTACCAAATTCTGTTTGGGTTACTTTTTCTCGTTGCTGAGACAAACACCTGACACCCAAAATTAGGGGAGAAAAGGTTTATTTAGCTTACAGTTTCTGGAGACTTCAGTCCATAATCAGCTGCATCCAAGGAAGAGTGGCATGGCACTGGGGAAACACTTCAAGGCAGCAGCCAGAGCAAAAGAGAGAAGGCAAGCCTCTTCTCTACCCTTATATTATACCCAGGCCACCACCACCCCCTTCCCAGGGTGGGTGTAACACTCAACAAAATGTCCTTGCCCTCCTTTTGCACAGAATGAGGATATTTACAAAGTAAGAACCCTGGCTCCCTGCTGAGTCTCTCAGTTAAACTTCTAAACTTCTCAAATTGACACAATGTATTAACCATAAGACTTAGCTCAACTGCATAGACTCCCAGTGCCAGGGCTTGATGGTGGGAAGCAGAAGGGCACTTTGTGAATGGGGAACCCAGAGCAGCAAGACAGGCTTAATGCTTTTCTCAAAGTGCCCGGCACCCAGAACTCTCCAAGGGCAGACCTTGGCCCTCCACATTACTGCCAAAATGCTGCCCACATTACAGTGATACCAGTTACACTGTCTTCTTTGAGAAAACAAAAAACCATGAAAGCACTTTGAAAATGCAAATTATGATCAACTTAATGCATATCTACTGTCTTTAAATGTGTTTAAATGTGTTTCTGTTATGGTTTGTGTCTGGGTGGCCCACCCAAGCCTCATGCAGTCATGGAAGCTGCTGAGTCTAGCCTTTGTGATTGGTTCATCGTCTAGCACTGGGATTGGCAGTGTGAGTACTACACCCACCCGAGGGCGGAGCCAGCATACAATATAAGGGAGGGAGGGAGGGACTGAGAGAGGGAGGGAGGGAGGTGTGCTTTTCCCCTTTTTGCCCTTTTGTTCTTGCCACTTGCAGCCACCATGACAGGCTGCTGCTCAGCCATACCACCCTGCTTTGGAGCTAGCTGAGTATGAACTGAAACCTCCAAAAACTGTAAGATAAATAAACCTTTCCTTGCTTCACTTTGGGCATCAGTTATTTTGTCTCAATAACAGAGAAAAGTAACCAAGACAGTTTCCAAAACCCCAAATGCATTTGAAGAACACTACTCATTGTTTGAGTCTCTGAGAAGACATAAGCACCCTGCAACCATGTAACTGAAGGAAATCCTGCCACTTCACAGGCTCCCCAGGGCTCACACTTGCACAGAGAGGGCTCTGAGAAGCTCAGTAGCAAACTGTTTCCTCATTCATTGCAACCAGTGATGGCCAAGTTCACTTAAACGTAGGTCTCTTCTGGAACATCACTCATTAACATCACTCAGTCAGCAAAGCCAAGAGAGGGGAAAGCTGCTATAATCCTCTTCTTGTGGGGAAGAATGGCCATCAGAATTGGAAGCTGAAGGCTGCCTCCTGCTTTTCTCTGGAGCTAACAGTTCACTCCCAATGGAATCTTCTTCCAGAGCACATTAAGGAAAAGAGCTTTCATATTAAGTAGTAAAACAGAACAAATTATATAGATTTTGGGAAGAGAGAGAGTCCACTTGTTCATTCAACAAATTTATCCATATTTTTAAAAATCAACCAACATGGAGAAACATCTTGTGCTTGAAATAATATATCGGGTGTTTATATTCATATCTTAAATCGGTAATACTTAGAATGCCTTCTATTTTCTGGCCAAACTGTTATAAATACTAGAGGTTAGTTTGAGCACAGTTAATTATGAGCTCTATGAAGCTGTGGAATGAAATTATCTGAACCTTACTTCTTTGCAGAAGTAAAATAAAATCAATGACATTTATCATACAGCTGTGCTGGGAGATTACAAAGAGGCAACAGGCCTAAAATGCTTAGCATAGAGCCTGACACACAGTAAGTGTTTAAAGAAAAATAGTAGTAGTAAGTCGCAATTATTCCATTGTAGATGAAATAGAATTTGTGAAACCCAGCCCCCTGCCACTGGTTCAATAGTTCAAAGGCAGGTAAGCAAGAGGCCAGGGGAAAGAACACAGTATTATCCTGACCCTATTGTTTACCAGAATGTGTTCACTAGAGCCAATTATTTAACTCTTCTGTGCTTCTCTTTTTTAAAATCTATGAAGTGAAGATGATACATAGTTACTTAAGAAGCTGAGGCAAGATAGTTATGTGAGTTCATGTTCTTGAGAGGATCCTGGGCAACATAGTGAGACAATGTTTCACAATAAGGAGAGAGAAAAGGAAAAGGAAAAGAAGAAAAGAGAGAGAGAGAGAGAGAGAGAGAGAGAGAGAGAGAGAGAAAGAAAGAAAGAAAGAAAGAAAGAAAGAAAGAAAGAAAGAAAGAAAGAAGAGGATGAGGGGGGGAGGGGACAAAAGGGGAGGGAAGAGAGAATGAGGAAGAGGGGGAGGAGCTGGAGGAGGAAGGAAGAAGGGAAGAAGAGGAGGGAAAAGAAGAGGTGGAGAGAGGGAGAAAAGAGAGAGAAGAAAGAGAAAAAGAAAATAAAAGTAACTGCTTCATATAGTTGTCACAAGGATTAAAATTATGTGCCTGGCACATAAAAAGCTTACATACATTTTACTGAAATACTAGTTCACTATTTTATTATATAACTAATTTTTCATTAAAACTATTTCATTATTTATCAATATGTTTATAATCCATTTTACACATTCACATTTAACTAAAAGAATACATTCTTAGAAATGGAACCACTACATCAAAAAGTTTGCCAAAAAAAAAAGAAAAGAAAAGAAAGTCCACTCATGTAAAGGCTTTGCCAGATGGCTCTCTAGGAAGCTGTCCCAGCAATGACGCACAGAAGGGCTCTGCTCCCCACAGACTCATCAATGCTGAGTTTTATGATACGTTAAAAAGAATATCCTTGAATGTTAGGAGGAAAAATAATGGCGCCTTCCTTTTAACTTTCTGTAAGTCTTGGACAATGCCAGGGGACAATCTACTTTCTTTTTCATATCGATTACTCATCCGTAATTCTTTTCAGTTATTTTTCTTTTCAAATGTTCTGTTCTTCCTTTTTGCAATGCTGGGATCAAACTAGGGCCTTATGCATGGGGCAAGTCTTCTACCACCTGAGCCACACGGATCTCCAGGCCTGCCTATTTTTCATTTAACCAATTGATTTCCACTTGGTTTGCTTATTGGGTTCTTTACACATTGATTTAATTTCCTTAAACATATTGCCAAAATGCTGGTAATTTTAAACATGTCTGAAAGTTTTGCATTTTTATGAAGCTAAATTTCTCAGTCCTTCTGGTTTTTGCCTTTTGGGGTACCTTGTAACGATCCCATCTACTCAGACTAGGGACTAAATCTTCTGCGCTTTACTCTAGAACATGAGAACTTTTCTGTGTATGCCTGTTTAAATCTCTACTATACATATCTGGAATTGGAAAAGAGAATAAAGTGTGCCCTTGGGACTCATATTTTTCCGTTTGGTCATTTTTCCCAAGATCTCTTGTAAGACAATCCATCCTTTCTCCACACATCCCAAAGTCAGCCTCACTATGAAGCATCAGATTTGCAGGGAACCTTGGCTCTGATGGGCAGGGAGGTCAGTGATCCCCTGATCAAGGAAGAACAGGTTTAGGTGGAGCACATCTCCAGCTCTGTGCTCCTCCCTCCTCCACTGCCTCATTCCTCGCCTTCCATGGCAAAGGCCAGAAATCAAAGCCAGGCCCTTTCTGTTCCCTGCATTGCACATGGACAGGGCTGCAAAGGCAGCTACTGAGGGCAAGTCACTGGCAGGCCCAGCAGAACCCTCTGCTGCCTCTGCTTCCTGCCATCTTCCCTGAAGCAAGGGGGGTTACAAGTGAGAGCTTGTTCTGTTCTTGGGCCCTGTCCTCCCTCAGGAAGTAAGGCAGCAACAGCTTTTCCAGCACAAGGTCTAAAGCTCACTCTATCTAACAAACCTTCCTAGAAATCTCTGGCACATGGGCGGTATTTATTCTTAGTCCCCAGCATGAAAGCAGATGTATTTCGCCCTCCTATGTCCTGATTGTCATTGCAATGGGAATTTGGAGGTGGGTGGGGTGAACACCTGTGTTCAAGTACTCTACTTGACAGAAAGCCAAATGGTTTTGGAATTAATACTCAATCCTGTCTCTTGCAAATTCCAAGAACAACCTGTACCTGGGAACAGGCCATAAACAACACACACACACATTACCTTTGATTGCTGCTAAATACCCTCGGAGTTCTCGCTGAAGTCTGGTACCCTCTGCCTGCAAAACACACAAGCACAGAGATACTAAACATCCTGTCTATGTTTTGCACACAAACACATAAGAAGCAAGAAAGCCTAAAGTTTTTGTTGCCAAAGGTTCATTTTTTTATTAGTGCATATTAGTTATACAGAATAATGCATTTCATATGGCATAGTCACACACATGACAAACATATTTTGATAGTTTTCCCCTTTGCTTTTTCTTATTTCCATCATCTTACCTAATAGTCTCTAGAGGCTATGTATGATGAAAGAACATAAATATGTGGACAAAGACTAAACAAGGTAATAATGTCCATCAGTCTAGATAAGCACGGAGATTTCATTCTGCTTAAAAGAAAAAGGCAAATAAGATTTTGCTAAGAGTGGAAGATGCAAATTAAAAAGCTATCACTTCTCTCAATTTTGACACTTGGGGAACAACAGAACAGAATCGATCACCTCTATTCATTACGGCGGCCCTGTGGGCATAGCACACATGGCTGGACAAGCTGAGATCCTCGGGCTTTGCACTGTCAGGGTATGTTAGAGACAGTAGGTTTCAGAGACAGTACAAAAAATAAAATATCTCATTAATACATTTCATACTGATAATGTTAAAATGATAACACTTCATATGAGTTTAAAATTATTTTCACCTATGTTTTACACTCTTTTAAATGTGGCTCTTAGTGCATTTTGAATCATATATATTACAATCTGTATTGTAATTCCAAAAATAAAATAGAGAAACCATTAAATCACAAATTTTGACAGATGAACACTTGCTTTGGTTGAGACTCTGATTAGTTTAATTCAGAGTCAGACGAGGAAATGGCAACAGGGGAGTGAATGGGGAGGCAGGGAAGAGGAGAGAGATCACAAGGTGTGCAAGCTAATCCCTGTGGACAACTGAAACCCAGTCACACCAGGGAATTCAGACATACAGTGCCACCCAAAGACCCTATAGATACCCCAAATGAGGATAAGGAAGCTGAGTGTTTATCTGTCAATTCCTGCCACTCACTGGCCAGGCAGTGCTGTAGGGGGCACAGTCCTCCAGTAGCTAAGGACAGCCACCAATAATGGCAGCTAAAGTCAGCCTGGTGGCACTTGGGAAAGGTGGGTGTCCCTGCCCACAGTATCTGCTATGCCACTGCAGCTGAAAACATTGAATCTGCATGTATTTTCACTGTATAATCATTTAGTAAACAGAATGATACCCCCTTGAGTTCAGCAATAAGACAGCAATTACTACGATAGCCACACTCAACTCAACAGGTACGTGTTAGAATTTCCCAGAAAGAGTATGTGGACCTCCTTCCCCAGTAAGTCACAGTCTAGTAGGAGAACTAAAACAGTTAAAACAAAAACAAAGAAACTCTGCAAGGTACAAAGCCGGTGTGAGGTGTGATCTAAATTTATGGTGAATGTTTAAATTTTAAAATTTACTACAGTAAAAGACACACTGCCATTAATCCTCCTCAGAATCTTCCCCCTTGCTTTGAACACACTTATCCTATGGTTCTCACCACTTTCTGAAGCAGTTCTGGAAGTCCTCTTCCGTGAGTGTCTTTTGTTGTGCTACTGTGGCTGCCTCAATGTTCTGAATCAATTCAAAACCTTTACCCTTCATGCTCATCTTGACTTTAAGAAGAACGAGAAATTTCATGGCACCAGATCCAGTGACCAAGTTGGATGAAGACACACAATAACGTTTTTAATTGATAGAAACTGCCATAAACTTTTTGAATCAATTCAGTATAGTAAGGCACCTGTGAAAAGACACTCACAAAACAGGACTTCCAGAACTGCTTCAGAAAGTGTCAAGAACAATGGGATAAGTTTGTTCAAAGCAAAGAGGAGGATTTCGAGGGGGATTAATGACAAAACATCTTTTATTGCAATAATTTTTTAGTTTTATTTAAACATTCACCATAGTTTTTGACCACATTTCATAGCTCTGCAAAGACATTTAGAGTGTTTTGGGGGTACAAAACAATGCCAAAATTCCCATCATATTAAAAAATATTAGTATGATTCATATGAAGAAACTCTCAAAAGTGATATTTGCTTTAAGACTATGTTTGCCTCTAAAAGTACCCATATAGAACAAGCAGAATGCAGGGTACAGTGATATTATTTCTACGAAATCTATGTAAATTTCAGGTAAGGTTGTCTGTATTTGAGTCAAGTTATGGCTATTTTTGCAGCTCAGAAAATTCAGTTACTACCAGATGAAACTTCATGGTTTATTTATTTGCTGTTTCATGCCAATTTCAACCAGAAGAGTTCTTCTCAGAATGGAAAAATAGAAACTCATCAGAGTTCTGAACAATTGACTTCCTTTCTCTGGTCTACCAGAGAAAAATCAAAACTCTAGCTTTCCCTCAGATCTTGCTGAGCCCTTCACAAATCTACTGTGAAGGCACAGTGCCACCAATGATAGGGGACAAAAACAAACCATAGTAGATTTCCAAAATAGTCAAGCTGACAAGTGGAGAAGGTTGATAGCCAACAGTAACAACAACAAAAAGCCCACTGGCTTTGATGAGTAGAAAAGCAGTAAAGGCATTTACAGAAATACTTCAGAAAAGAAATCAAGTTGGGAAGAGTAAAGACAAAGGGAATAGTTAGACATTAGAAGCCCGAGTGATGGGAAGAAATGGAATGCGGCTGAGAAAGAGAGAAGCCCACTCTCAGAATCATCCATCCCATCAGAGAGCAGACAATTTGAAGACAACTGTCTCTGAAATCTGATATATGATTTTCCCAGATAGATCTAGATCCAAGCCAATCTAAAGTCTGAGTCTTCAATGGTACAATTAGGACAGTTTGAATTCTCCCAAAGTCACATTTCCCAAACTATCTCAATATGGACCTGGAAGTGCTAAAGCACATGCAGCCACTCATAAACCTACAAAATCTCTCAGAAACATTATTTTATTGAGCAAGTGGGAGAGATACAATTATTTTACAATAATGGTATTTAAATGATGTTTAAACTTAACTGTGTCAATTTGGATGGTTTAAAAATGGAGATTAGTAAAGCACATGTCTGGGTGTGTTTGAGTGGATCACAAAGGCATGATTTTGAGTACTATATATAGTCCTTTATCCCTTTCTCTCCCTGGCACAGTTCCCTTGTTCTGCTTCTTAGTGACTGTGAATTGAGAATCTTTGCTTCGCCACTCCCTCCCACCATGATAATTCTGCCTTGAAGCCAGGCTGCCATGGACTTAACCCCCTGAAGCTATGAACCAAGTTAAATCTTTCCTCCTTTAAGTTGTGAATATTAGATATTGTGCCCCAGCAATGAGGAAGCTGACTGACACAACCACTGAACCACCAATTGTGAAGTGGAATGAAAGACTGCACAGATATGAGTCCCAGAACTTCATAGACATCTCCACCTTTCACTTGTCTGTTCTATTGTGCATGGTTCTTCCATCAAAAAATCTGAGGCACTGGGCTAAAGACAAGGTTCACTTCCTACTCAGAGGATACTTCACCCTCAGACAGTATGCAAAGCCCACTATGAAAATGTATGGCTCAGGATCACCAAGATTCTTCAGAATACCTAGAAATAGTAAAAAGGTAGCAGGAAAGAGCATACATTTCCCAAATATCCAAGGAACAAAGAATGTCAAATGAAGGCCATAATTAAGTCATTAGCACTTCTTTCCAAAGAAGAAAGAAAACGAAATAATTCAGGCTCCAATCCATACCCTGGATTCATCTTACTAAAGGGAAATAACAATGACTTTAAAGAAATGAAATAAGAATCTCAAAAGAGGTTTTTTTATATGAGTGAAAACAAATTCAAATTTTAAAAATGGCTTAAATAGATGAGTTCAAGTTAAGTGGATAAGCTAGAGGCTAACTTGAATGACTGCCTTCTTTCCCGATTATTAAAAATCTTTAATTTACTCATGAGTATGAAGGACTCATAAATCATTCAGTCATAACTACACTGAATTTCATCTAAAATTCTGCATGAATCAAAAAAGTAAAAATAAAATGCTCTGGAGAGAAATTCTTCACCTACAACATGCTGGGGGTGGTTTCTTCTACACAAAACCTACTGTACAACAAAATTTCCTTAATATCATAATTTTCTGTGAGCCACAGGTGTGTTAAATGAACAATTCCTTGTTAATGTATGTATACATCTGGACTGGTCACTCATCTATAACAATATACCAGGATCTCAGCCATTAGTTAACCATGTGACCTAGGGAGAATCATGAACCTCTTTTTTTTTTTCTCTGAAAAGAATACATAGCTCCACAGCCCCCTCTAGAATTAACCTACATTAGACTATAATAGTATATCTTATGTTTTTTCTCTTCTTCATTTTCCTTATCTTTCTCACTACTTTCCCTATATTTCAGCTATATTGAACACCCCTAAGAAGCCCCACTTTCTGGGAAAGGCTCTACCTTGGTTTGTTTCAGTAACATCACCTCATGCTAATGTTTGCTTTCTCCATCCTTTCCCAGTGTCCCTCCATTCACTTTAATGTTTCCTCTGTATGTTCACCAATCCCAGCATTCAACGCCAGTTCTCTTAGATTTAAATTAACAAATTCTTATCACCCTGCTCAGATTTCACTGAATTTGAAGTTCACTCCAAATTCCTCTGAAAACTATCATTTCAATAATTCAGCCATGAATTATGTATTCTGTGTGTGTGTGCTGAAAGCGTATTCAGTGCTCTCCACCCCTGAGACTATATTCCTGTTTTCCCTTCGATTTCTTTGTGCCGTTCTCGACAAGATGAGAATTCAAAGTGTTATTCTCTCTCTTGAGCACAGCAACAGAAGAGCCAGAGAGGCTATTATAATTAAGCTGTCTGAATTGCCTAGCAATACTCTTTGGACAAGATCCAAAAAGGATCTTCCACCTACAAAACTCCTTGCCCTGCCATATACCGTAGCAGAACGACCTGGCTCCAGTGTTGGTCAGAAGCTCTTTATTTTTTTCAATTGCATCATTTATCAGTGTCAAAAGCTGCCAATACTGAGGCCCAGCTGGTCCTCCAGGCTTCACTTTCCTCCCACACAGCCTGAGGTAGTTGGAGTGCTTTCCTGTCCTCATTAAAGCAAATCACCCACGCCTCGCCATGGGCTCTTACTCTCCCAGGACAGGGGGAAGAAGGATGCACTTTTCCCAGTTGCTTGCTTCACAGCTCTCCTGGAAGACAAGCCAGGTCATTTTAGGTCTCATCACGGAGATACCAAAATTTAACAGACCGGATGGGGTCTCATATACCTATAATATCCTGCATTCTGGAAGCTGAGGCAGGAGGCTCTCAAATTCAAGCTCAGCCTGGGCAATTTACCCTGTTCAAAATTTAAGAATTTGTGCATCCTGCATAGTGTAAAGGCCCTGTGCTCAATCCCCAGTACTGCCACAAAACAAAACAAAACAAAACACCTTACAACAGTCTAAGAATCACAATCTCCAGTCAAAAATCTTTTGATTCTCTTGTCAAGTGAGACTTTGAAGCTGTTCCTTTATTTCATTACTCCACTGGGTGCCTCTCACCGTATCTCCCCCTATGGATTAGACTGAAGTTCCAAATCCAATTGAATAGTGAAAGAGTAGAGCTGGCGCATTAGCAAAAAATGTTTCAGAGATCTTTGTTACTCAACACAAAGAAATCATACTGCAGCCTATGTTTCTGAGTTGTTTGACATCAGGTTGGTCCCTGAAAACATAGTTCCTTAATTATTTGCATATATGTCAGGAGGCTCAGTGTGGTGTGGAGGGAGAGGTTCCCAGCAGTGTGGCTCTGAGCAGCTCAGATTTGTAAGGATTGTCAGCACCTTGCACAGTCCAGACACCAATTCAGTTGTCAGACACTGAAAAGCTAAGTCTGTATTGTGCCAAAGAAATAGCTATAAACTCTACTGCATCAAAATCTACTACGTGTTGGTAAGAGTACAAAGAGTTGGGAGCCTGAGACCAGAAAGACGGCAAATTCAAGCCCAGACTGTGCAATTTAGGGACTTAGTGAAGCCCTGCCTCAAAATAAAAGAATAAAAAAGGGATGGGGATGTAGCAGAGTACAAAGGCTCAGGGTTCAATTCTCAGTGCTAAAAAAAATGCACATAAAAGAGGGATGAATGTTGTCTCCAAACTGAGCCAAGTCCCTGATAAGAAGGGCAGCACAGACTCTGATGGTCTCTAAGTGTCGATCTTTGAAAGCAAGACTGGAGTTAAGATGTGATGAACAGCATTTGGAAATTAATAAATCAAATTTTATATGGTTTAGAATCACTAATTTCTGAACGCTGAAATACGTTACTTAAATATTCATGCCTATGACTGCCAGATCAATGAGGAATAATTTTGATAGCTTACCTTTATCTCAGTTATTTCTGCCCTGAAGAAAGAAGCCTCCAGTAAGCCATTAATTTGATGAAATTGTGGATAAAATGCATGGAAAAAGTAATGATCTCTCATGAACTCAACAATGCACAGCGAGCATGCTAGAGGCAGGGGCAGTATTCCTACATAGGAACATGTCATGCACAGAACATGTCTGAGCAGGGCTGTGGATGACCATGGCCTGACTGTCCTGCAAACCCAACCCCAGGAGCTATTATCAGTGAGGTTATGCATGTCTAGCAAATACTTCAAGTCAATAGGTTTTTAATACCTGTTAAACAGCCAGGCCTGGTGATGCACATCTGTAATCCCAGACACAGGAGGATCACAAATTTAAGCCCAGCCAAGGCAACTTAGCAACTTAGTAAGACTCTGTCTCAAAATTTAAATGATTTAAAAAGGGCTGTAGATGTAGCTCAGTGCAAAAGACTAGATTCAATCCCCAGGATTGCAACTTAAAAAAAAAATAACTAAATAAATCTGTTAAGCAAGCAGAATCTTATTATCTTGTTAAAATATGATAAATGTAGTCACTGGTTTATTGTTACAGTTAACTAGTTATAAAAAGGGAAAAGGAGAGGAGAAAAATACCACAGCCATGAGGTCACCTCTGTGATTCAGAAAGTACCTGTGGGGTGGCATTTAGAAAAGGCTCAGGTGGAGAGCCAGGGAGCAGTCCTAACAGACACAGGAAACTGGGACCCGAGAAGATGTCACAAAGCTATGATTTCACAAAGGTGAGTTTTATCATCTCCTCTGTGACTGTGGACTTACAGACATCTTCATCATTATGTTATTTTTGGCCTCTGCTGACATTCCTCTCTTAAAACTGGCTGAAGTAACACATTGAAATTAAAACTGGCTCAGTGTCTCATATTTCAGACAAGTTAACTGAATTATGAAAGCAATGTTAATAAAGATTTGAAGCTATCCGTTTTGAAGCTTAGAAGAAAATTAGATTATCAAGGAGCTGAACTGTAATGAGATCATAATCAGCACCTGGACTAAAGATGACTAATAAGATTTAATATCCGAACCCACTTGGGATCGAACACATTAGGCTACTGAACACTACTGGGGCTCTTGGTGTGCTTGGAAATGGGGTGTGCTGGGAAATGGGGTGCATGAATTCCAGAGCTGGTAAATTAGAAGAAAGGGTTTTAAAGGTAAAAGTTAAGTCTGTGAAATTCATATTTCCATTTCCTTGCTTTGAGTTCTTTGTAGTAATAGGAATTCTCACTAAGAATCCAGCAATGATTTTATAAAACAATTTCTCTGAGTTTGAGATAGCTTTTTGGTAGATATTAATGTGGAAGATAAGAGAGAGAAGAAATAGAAATAGATGCTTGAAATCATAGTACTGGGCTTATGGAGGTTGGGGAAGACTGGGGGTGGGGGAGGACAAAAACATCAAAAAGAACATTTCAGTTTCCATGACTGTAGCCAAGATTTGTGGTCTGATCTTCATCTCTGTCATCAACTCCAAGAACACCTAGATTTTAGCCGGGCGTGGTGGCTCACGCCTGTAATCCCAGCACTCGGGAGGCTGAGACAGGCGGATCGTTGTGAGTTCGAGACCAGCCTGGGCTACAAAGTGAGCTCAAGGCCAGCCTGAACAGC
>RJWT010041810.1:0-12256 GCA_004365215.1 Cuniculus paca
ACATAATATAGCATTTCAAAGCAGAACACTGCAAGCTATACAGGTTTTCAAAACATAACAACAGGAGATTAACAATGGTTACCCTAGTGTCTCTTGCTTTCTTCAAAATGGTTGTTCTTACATTTACAGACAATAAACTCAAACAAAACAAAGTAGTATAAAACCAGATAAAAGAGAATAGCATTACAGGTCTTCAAGACTCAATAAGATACAAAATTCCTGATAAATATGGAGAAATGGTTCTGAAATCCAATGGTGCTTTTATTCTTTGATTTGATTGGTTTAAGTCCCTTTCCTACTATTTGAAAGCAATAAGCGAGAAGATAGGAAGAGCTCTTTTGAAAAATGAGACACTACAGTAGCCATTGCTCATTTCTTATTATCCAACTAAAAGGCACAAATTTAAAATCACAAGGATGATAGGATTATAGGATTTAAAATTAATAGGATTTTACTTTGTTTAATTGTAAAATTTTATCTAGTTTCTCAGTTTTGACAAACTATGGATTCTTTTAACTGCATTTCTGATCTAACAAAATAAACTGATCTTCTGTCAATTAACAGTATATAATTTGAACTGTCAGACCTTTCCTAGGCATAAGAACTCCTATTATCTCTCTTAACTATTCTGTTCCTGGAAAGTTCTGAGAGAATAACATTTTTAGAAATTCACCTAAGAAACATTGTATCCCTATCTTACTTACTTTGAGTTATAACTTTGGATCAAGCTAGACCAGTGAAACTGTACACTTAAAAAAAAATCTCCTTTAAAAATCTCATCAACTTCAAATTAAGAGTTATGCTTGCAGATGAATTTGAATTTATTATAAGAAATAATTATATGAATTCCCATATATTTTTTAGTAAAAACACTGCTGATAGTACTCAGTGCATTACTAAGTGTTACTCTCATTTAAGAAATTTCTTCATCAACTTAGTGGCAGAAAAAAATATTTTCTCAATGTCTTTCTTTTTACTAATGAGAGTTAGATAACTTATGCCAGAAAGTTCAAAACCAAATTTACATCTTTATAGAGAAACAGTCTTAAACAAGATGTAGAACATACTTGGATTTTTACTTTTTCTTGAATGTGATCATTACTTTATTAACTTATTGTATACTTTGGAAAAAGGTCTGTTTGTAAAGAGAAAAGCATGGATAAATAAATTTAGGTCATGTCGCATTTAATCCTCCAACATGAAATCAATTCACCTTAGGGGTGTTTGTTAAACTAATTGCAGAAAATCAAGAATTAAAATGGGCCCAAAAGCATTATGTTCTTCATTCAGACACTGGTTTAATAACATTAATCCATCCACGTTGTATTTTCCCATATGTTCAAAAGTAAAAGAATTATTTTAGCATTATTATTGTTAGTTAATGCTAAAAACCCTATCTCTAGTTTTTATTCTGTGCAAAATTATATTTTGTTAAGTGTAGCGGATCTTAACATTAATGATTAGAAAAGTGATCTCAGTTATCTTGAAGAAGGTCATTGCAATTGTAGAACATTTTATGGAACAGAGAAAATAAATCACATTTTAAATAGGAATGCAAAGCAAAGAAAGGGGAAGCAATAATAGTAGTGACTTCTTGCTATCCAGGATCAGGTTTATTTTTAATTAAAAAACTTTTTGTTGATCTGAGGATTGAACTCAGGGCCTTACCACTTGCTAGGCAAGCACTCTACCACTGAGCTACTCCCCAACCCCTAACAGACAGAAGTTTTTCATATCTTTTTCCTGAGGTAGAAATAAAGGTTAATTAGTTAATTGATGCTCTCTGTTTTCTCAGCCTAAACAAATTAAGATACATGGGTACCTTCAAAACTATACACAATGGGAGGAGATGGATCCACAAATGATGACATCTGTATTTACTCAGACAACTGGTTCATTTACTAGTTTAACAGTATTGTTCAATCTGTAATGTACATTTTCATAAACTAACCAGTAAAAGCATTGCTTGAGTATTAGCAAGACATAACCCAGGTGTAACTTTGAGGGATTCCATAAATCAGTCAGGTTATTACAGTCATCCATGTATTATTAAGCATAAAAGAACTTGGAATGAACTAGTGGGTTTGTAAGCAGTAATAAAAATCATCTGGGACTAGCCACACTGGCACAGAACTTCCGGACCTTGTAGTCATCAGATGTTCATTGCTGTAAAATTGTTAAGTATTGGAAGGACCATACAATAATTTGTTGGATGATAAAAATGCCAGTGGTAAAGTTTCTATTTCACTTGTTATGCAGTGTAACATAGCTACTGTGAGTTTCCACAAGACTCAAAATCACAATGCATTGATGACATTACTTCTGCAATTACACAGAATGTTACAAACAATTGATTTGTGCCTAAAGAGGAGAGTAACTCTGGGAACATTTTCATTATGTTATGGTTAAGAACAAAAGGATTGCAAAAATGACTTTAGAAAAATGGCAACAAAAATATAAATATTTGATGAAAGAGTTTTTCTCTAAGATCTGTTATTTTCCTCTGAGAGATCAATTAATTTTGAAATGATTGGCTTTGCTTTTTGATCCTACTACTCCAAGAATAATTTCAGTGAAAGACCTAAATACATGAAATGTTCCACTAGTAGATAATTTATGGTTCATTTCTCCTGTCATTTTTCACATTTCTATTAAAATGTAAGCTATGTCATGGAATTTGTTGATATACACTGTAATGACTTTTCAGGAGACTGCATAACATAATTTATTACCACATTTTAATATGTTTCAAGTGATATCCATTTCTCCTCTATTTAAATATCCTTAATTTCTGTTTTTCTGATTTTTCTAGAAGAAATAGCCTGTTCTTATAGGATTCTTAAAAAATTTCAAGAAAACAGTTCCATTTTCTGCATCCATATTCCTAGCTATCCGTAAATGTATGTATACAAGACTTTCAGGATATATAAAGAATTTATTTACTTCATAATCTTCATTTTGTGAAAGAAAAGTCAAAAAGCCATGAGATTTTGTTGAAATGGGTCTGGCAAGTCTTGTTCCAAAGTTACATTGAAGAGGAATCTGTTTTCCTTTAACAGCAAATAATAATTAACATTTTAATAGAATATAAATGTCAATAAAATATGGTATTATTAAGCCATCTTAACTTTGCATTTGCAAACATTTTATTTTTAAAGACCATATAAAAACAATTTAATTTCAAAATCTGGAAGTTTTACTATGTTAATATTACCTCTTTATTTTTGGCTAAATTGTACTTCCCAAGTGAGTAGACAGAAATCTTACATTGTATACTGAATGACTTTAAACAAATGTGCATGCTATCCCTCAGTGTTAAGTGATATATTAACTCTAATATAAACCTTGTATCTCTCTAGCCCTATGTGTAGTTTGAGGATTTAGTCACTGCTAAGAGTAATTCCAATTATTGGCAGCCTAATCCCACACTTCATCATGAATCTCAACTTCTATACCTATTCAAGTGACCCAGAAGCTAAATGGATAGGTAGTGGAATTAAACAGGATTTATTTGTTTTCTTTATGTTGATTTTTTTTTTTTTAGGACTGGTCATACACATACTCCTCCCTCTCTCCTTTCCACTTACGTATTTACAACCCATTTATACTAGTGACAGAATTCCTGTCTGTTAAGAATTCATAGCTGACTAAAATGATATAAAATTTTTCTGTAATAGGTAAATGTTATTCCATGAAAACATGCATTAAAAACACGTAATCTATGAGGATTAGAAAAAGAAATTTAAAGATTATACTTGACATAACACAGATATTTTACACAGATATTTGCATGTGAAAATGTTTTTAAAACTATACATTATTTACTTTCTGTAAATAAAACTGAACTAGACAATAACTCTGATATGTTAGTATTTGTAAATGACTTGACTTTTCTATTGGTATGATGCCAGTCAGTTTTAAGTTGCTAGTACTTTTCTAGTCTCTGTTGTATTTTCAACAGCTTACTTTTAATTAATAGCAAAGAAAAACTTTTGGTTGATGCATGACACGGTAGAAAACATGTCAGATTAGTTTTAAAAATATTGGTGACAGTCTTCGTGTGATGGTTCATCATGTGATTTTGACTAAGCCATTTAACTTCATTAAATCTCAGTTTTGTGCCTGGAAACACGAAGAGGCTGAGAAGAATGACTCTGAAAATTCTATCTAGACTTAAACATCTGACCCCTCTAAAAATTCTGCCCTATGATAATTTTGTTTAAATAACTTTTAAGTTCCTACTCCTATAAAGTATTTATAGATTATTTTTGCTCTTGGTCCCTGTAAAATTTGTCTTTGTTCTACTAGACACAGACTCTCTGCTGTCCTCGCCGAGACTCGTCAGGCTGGTTCTGCTTGGCTCCTGGGTGACTTCTTTCTTCACCTGAATCTAACCTACAGAGTCGCCGATGGAGCTGAGGCAAACACTTCACTGCAGACTTCCATCTCCACAGGGCTCTTCCTTGCCGGTCAGCAATGTATCCGTAAGTTTCCTTCTCCTTTCTGCCTGAAGGTAACTTGTTTACAGGGGCATAAACTACACCAAGGAATGTATAGACCTCAATTTATGTATCTACTGTTTAACATAGAAAAATAGTTTTTAGATTTTACATATTATGTGAAGAAATAGACTACAATTCTTTCTGTGTTACTATTCCTCCTCTCTTGTGTCCCATTCACCCCAGTGTTTTCCCAGAGGGACTTTACAGTGTGTAAAGGTATAGTACATGGTGTTGTGGCAGCTGCCTTTTAGTTTATTTCAAGAATAGTAGGATGTGTTTTTAACTTGGACTTTATCTTATAAAATATTCTTATTTCAGAAGCCATTTATGAGAAAAATATAAATATGAAAACATACAATTCAAAATTGTATTTAAGTCTGTAAGAAAGTAGTTTAAAATGTAAAAATTGCAAATATTTTGAAAAAACAAGAAATGATTCAAGAGGACTGTACAACTAAAATTATCATAGACTTTCAAATAAACCCAGTGAAGTATCTAACCACAAGATAACTTCTGTGTTCTCTTTTGACATTAGAAACTACTAACAGGGTTTTGTGTATTAATTTGTATTTGGAATAATTTTATCTTTAGATTTAAATTTATCTACTTTGACATATTGGCATATTATTTTTTGTGAATTTATAATTTGCAAGAAAAGTGCTTGAAAAATATAAAATGCCCAGTGCACTCTGTAGTCTTTCTCTAGTAGGGAAAATAGGTTCTGCCTTTGGCAGAAGTTTGACACGCTTTTCGTAGAAGTTCAGTACTGTTCCATGATATTACGAATTTAGATTTCTCAAGGCTCCCTTAAAAGACTTATAAAGCTTTGTAAGTTTCTCTATAATTCATAATGGTTTTGTATCCTACTTTCTTTCCCCTTATTATCCTTAAAGCTGTTACTATAGAAGACAATCCTCCAAGAAAGGTTTCACCAAGCTCAGCATAGTACATAAACAGCTTCCAGGCCTTGTCTGTGTTACCTTTGAGTGACTCTATATGTGATTTAACGTCTATACATATTTAAATAGATGAGGTGGAATGAATATTCAAGTGAAACAAAATGTACAATTTTAATTTTTACTTAACTTTCTCTCAAAGTGTATCCCATGTACCCCACATTAGAGTCAATGAGTCCTTATTAAAAGTAGAGACATCTGGCTCACATCCCAGAAATTCCAGTGAATCTCTGGGTGAGACATGGCAATCTGATTTAAAACTTTTATACAAGGTAATTCATGTTCACTCTGAAGTTTGAGAAGCACTGCTATGGCATGGATATAAAAAGCAAAGGAACTTGTAAGTTTGAAAGAAAGTATAGCATGAATGAAATCACTCCAGTTTTAAAAGAAGTCACCCTTCGTTTTACTTAAATTGAGATGATTATATATTAATGGGAGGTGCTCTCTCCTTAGTCACCTTTCCCTCCAGGGAAGAAAAGTATCATTAATGCAACATAGTGGTGATTAGGCAGTGAGGGTATTCTGAAGGTATAGAAACTGAAGAGGACACGTATTACCTTGGTGGTAACAGGGAGGCTGGTCCTATTTATTTCTTAAAAAATCTTTTTGTTTGCAGAAAAAAATCTCAGTGTAAAATGATGTGGCAATATTTTTTCCCTGAAATGAGTCTGTAGTGATATTTGGACACTCCCCTGAGGAAGAGGCCAAGAGTGGCTGCATAATTCAACACGTACTCATTCTCTTTCTACTGTGATCAGCCCTTATCCATATAACAACTTCCAGCGAGTTCTTGCTGTGTACTAAGTCCTGTGTGGACTTGTATCATGTAAAATTTTATAAAGTGGTATTGCGTTGAATTTTGGTGATGCTTTCAGAATTGTTTATCATTATCACTCCTTTTAAAAGATAAAGTAACTGTGGCTCAGATTATCAGAGTTTACTAAATGTTGGTGTCACAATCTGAACCTGGCTTGGGTGATTTTAAAATCTAGGCTCTTCCCCTTCTCCTCACTGTCTCCACTGTGTGGGAGCTAAAAGTGGTCTTTGGAAAGTTTACACTATTAAAGATAATTAGAAAATATAAACACACTTATGCACATTGAGAAAAAACACTAAAGATCCATATGAAACTGTGCACATAGGTGCTGGTAGGAAAAAGCACAGGCATACAATTTTACTTTTATTTGTGGACTTTCAAAACATTTTAAAGACTGCCTGAAATGCCTCACTTAATTCTCTTAAAAGTATCTTTGTATTTAAATAAGTTGAGCATGTGACCTAACTTCTGCACTATGTCAAAAGTAATCTGTGGCCTACAATATAGCACTTCAGTTGCATCATCTTTGTTCTCTAAAGAAAGATTACAGCATTTGCTATATTGCAGGAGTTGAGTTTATCCTAGTGTAACATTTCTTGGAGCTAATTCATTGGTCAGGTGTAGCTGTAACAAATAGACCTTTGTTATTCTACCATTGTTGTCTGTTTCATCTCAAAATATGTCATTACTTCAAGATAAAAAGAATTAACAGCTACACTCAGGAGAAGTAGCACTTTTTAGGCATCCAAATCAGCGCTGAGACTTGTAAGCCTGTCTGATGGCTTACATGCTTGGGAATGGGATGAGCTGCGTAACCATGCAGCAAGTCTTCTGAGACAGGCATGAAAATGGGTGTCCTGCCTTGCTTTATGGTTCTGTCAAGCTTAAGGTTTCATGGAACTTCACTAAAAAGTTTTCCAAGAACACTCCCTTAGGTCTCCTCTTTTTCAAAGATATGGATGAGACTATAAAGAATGCGTTTACAGATTCAGGCACAAGTCAGAAGACCCGAGATCAGTGGATTAGAGTGTGGGAAGGATTCAGTGACTTAGAAGCAAAAACGAGCTGCAGAGAGACACCATGTACGTCTCTCCAGACCAGCTTTCTTCCCGTGGTATGCAGTATGTGACTCATGCAGGTGGGTGCTTTCTGAAATGTTTAGAATAATAATTTTAAAGTGACAGAACTTAGTCTTAGGGGACTCCAAAATATCATCATACAGGCATCATTAATTCTAATTGCAAACTTTTATCTGAAGATGGCAGATTATGTCTTTTTTGAAACTGTAAAAGCAAACTCTCGGTTATTTAGCAGTTTGTTTGAAGTTGGCCGTGAGTTAGTGCAGACCAAAATAGTAATTGCTATCATTTGTTTCAAACATACTATGTGCCAGCTATCATCCTAAAACATCATGTATGTTCAACCTTTATCACAGCCTCTGTTTATATTGTTATACCCATTCTACAGAGGAGGAAAGAGACTTAGACAGGTACCATATTTGCCCAGGAGTAATATATGCAGAGCTAGTAATTAACCAAGGTCTTTCTGACTCCAGAGACTCTGTTCTTAATCATATTGCTGTTCCTTCTTCACACTGTCTACGTGGTTTACACAGGTGGTTATTTTAGTGCTGTGCTCTAATTGTGTTAATGTGCTAAAGTATAAAGGTTATATTTTCAAGGAATAATGTTATTATTTAGTAAATTATCTTTAAAATTAATCTTTGAGAATGGTAAACAGGAATGCTATCTGCATTCTACAAAGTAAGGGAGTAAATCTCTCCAAGACTGGATAATTTACATGTGACCACAGGAATGGATGAGTCAGTCAGTATTAGAGATAGAATCTGTATTCCCAGAACGCCTGTATACTGAGTTCACTGTAGTCAAATAGAAGATTAAGCTCATGCAGACGACTGCATGCCCTGAGAAGTACTGTTATTGTTATTACTAATACCACTCTACTTGTATAAAATATATGGCCCTTTTTAATTGACAAAAAATACATTTATCATGTACAGTGAGTTGATTTAAATATATATATGTATGTATATATATATATATATATTAGAATAGCCAAATTGAGGTAATTATCATATATTACCTCACATACATTTTTTTAGCGCTGAGAACACTTAAAATCGACTTTCATTACTTTTCTTTTTTTTTTGCGGCACCAGGGATTGAACTCATGACCTTGCACTTACCAAGCAGGCGCTTAGACAGCTGAGCTAGATCCCCGGCCCTAACTTTCATTACTTTTCTACATTGTTAACCGTGTTGCACAGTAGACCTCTTGGACATACCCCTTGTGCCTAGCTGAAATTCTGTATTTTAACATCACTTTTTGTACCCTAAAACCCTGTGTGGGCACATGTAATGAAATTCAGAGAGCATACACAGCAGGAATAACAACATTCCCTGATTTTTGTGCATGTAACAAACACACACAACACACTTCCAACTTGAGTTTCTTTCTTTGTTATCAAGAACTCTGTGAGGAAATAATTTTAATGTTACTATGACTTTCTTTACATGGAGGGAAACCCAAGTTTATGGAGGCCAAGTCTTCTCTAAATCAGTGATGGGCAGAGCTGAGGCCTGAATGCTTGAGTGTACAGCTCTGTACTCTCTCATCCTCCCTCCTGGCTCTGTCATGTCATGATTCCTGAAATTGTTAAGTGCTCCCTTGGTTAAACAGAACTAACTTTCCTTGGTCTTCAAACAATTAGTTTAATATCCACGTCTCAACTTTTCCAATGAAAAGAATACCGAAGATAATAAATAAATATGTCTAAGATCTTTCAAACCAGTCTTTCAGATTATACAGTTCATTGAAGACATTATTTAGGACTTGGGCACATATTATTGGACTCAACAACAAAGCTAAGTTTGGGCTTCAGAGAGTTCTTAATCTTTGAACTGAGCCATGTACAGAATGGTTAACAATATGCCACTGCTTGACTCAAAGACTCTTCATGTGTAAAGAGTTCAGGCTCTCTACAGCTGTTTTTCCAGCTGAATTCCTGTCTGCATAGAAGGTCGAATACAGACTCCTCTAGTGAGGAGCAGACTTGCTAAGGGCAGAGGCAGACTGAGGCTCCTTTATTCTATCTTCTTATTCTTCAGACACATGTGAGATATCGTGAGGGATTTTTTTTGAACCCACATGAAAAACAAATTAACTAATTTTAAAAGTTAGTTATCATCATGAAGGAGGAGATCTATTGAGTATTTGATGTGTGTCTGGAAGGCACCAATAGCTCTGTGCTATTTTATTTAATTCTAGGAAGAACCTTTATGAATTAGGTTCTCTCACTATCCCATTTATAATTGGGGAAATGTAGACTTAGGGCGAGTGAGTCACTTTCTTAGACTAGCCTCGTTAACAAGACGCACAATTGGAACTAAACCAAAGCTGTTTGTTACTATAGCCCATGCTCCTTTATTTATGAAGCAAGAAAATGGAAGTCATTTACAAGTCTAGCCTGTGGCTTGTCCTTTCCCCCCATTTTTAAAAACGTTATAATAGAACTTAGTATTAAAAGGAAGTGCCTATATACATTAAAAACATTGTATATTTTATGCGTGGCCCAAAACAGTTCCTTCTTTCTCAAAAAACAAAGGCAAATAAAAGGTAGGGAGAGGTTGGACACACCTTTAAGAGAGTTTGTTGTAAGAAAATTCACAATTGGAAACCTGCTCTTCTGATATATTGTTATTACATTTATTATTTGCATTTTAAAATCATCTTGATTACAGAGTGATAAAAAAAAAGCCCAAATAACTGATTATATGAGATAGAATTTCATTGTTTTTAATGTAGAACAAGTCTGGAGATAGGCAGTTTGGGGCTAACAGGAAGGCTCACAAAGTAAATGAATACCTAGGCTTCTATTATCACAGTGTCCTACCAAAATGAACATATGTCTTCCCAGTCATGTCCTAATAAGGGTGTCTAAGCTCCAGTTAATGCACATGTAGTCTAGCTATGAGGGGTACATCAGGATTTTAACCACAAGCAGAAAGACTCCACTGGTCAGAACTTAGTCATATGGTGATTCCTATGGACAAGGGACACTGTTCTGTGTTCCAGGCAGCCATGTTCCCATCAAGATTTGATTACTAAAGAAGAAGAACAAATGCAAGTATAGGCACCTATGTGTCTCTGCAATAGATGCAGAGATAGATCCCATCATAATGAACAGGAAGCTGAAGGATATATGCTTCAGCTTAGATACATCAGCTAATCCATAGTTATAAATTTGGTGGCTGTTAATTTGTAGATACAAATTAAAGTTATGGACATTGGTAACTTAAGTGCTTAGTTATTTTGAATAAATAATAGTTCCTCACAATTTTATGGCATTAATATATATGGAAATTCTAACTTATTCTAATATGAATCTTAGACTATTTCGCATTATTAAAATGCTAATGTATTAAAGTTTGATTAAATTCAAGTATAATTAAGTACAGTATATGACAGACAACTTCAAAAATCGTGTGTTCCATTTAAAAATTAAAACTCAGTACCTATATGTATTGTATTACTGTAGCAGAAGACACCCCACCCCGTCCAGCCAGTCTGTTAGTTGCCCAGGTAAAAGTTCCTGTCCTAGTTCTGGTTACTTTTGTTTCTTGGAAATGGCTGGTCACTGTGATGCATAGCTGGTCACTATGATGCACATTGTATAAGCCAATCCCCAGTTGACAAGCCATTCTGCCTCTGTGCTTCCTGCTTGCTTATCCCATATAGGCCCTAGACCACCAGAGATCAGGGCCTGGTATTTTGGGAATGAATCCAGGCTGCATTACATATCAATACCCTGTCTCAATTAATTAATTAATTAATTAACAAAATAAAATAAGGAATGAAACACCACTCTCACCACCCCTGTTAAACATAACCTTGGAAACATTAGCCAAAGCAATTGGGCAAGAGAAAGAAATAAAAAAATATGTATAGGAAAGGACAAAGTCAAAATATCATTACTTGCAGATAACATTATCCTCTATGTATAAAGACCCAAAGAATTTTACTAAAAGACTCCTAGGATTAATAATCAAATTCAGCAATGTAACAGGATACAAAAATCAATGCACAAAAATCAATAGTGTTCCTATACACTAGTAATGAATTTACTGAGAAAGAAATTAGGAAAACAATACCATTAAGAAAAATTAAGTATTTAAGAATTAACCTAACCAAGGAAGTGAAGCATACCTACAATGAAAATTACATCACCCTGAAAAAGGAGATTGAAGAGGACATTATAATGGAAAGATAATCCTATTCTCCTAATAAGCAGAACCAATGTATTCAAAATGGGCATACCTCCAAAACTGACGTATAGATTTAACACAATCTCAATCAAAATACCAAGAGCATTCATCACACATCTAGGGAAAATAATCCAAAAATTTATATGGAACTGGAAAAGACTCAGAATAGCAAAAGAAATTCTGGGTAACAATAGCAAAGTAAGACGTATCACAATCCCAGATTTGAAGTTATATTATAAAGCTACAGTGACAAAAATATCATGGTACTGGCACAACAACAGACATGTGGATCAATGGAACAGCACAGAGGAAAAAGAAACAACCTCAGACACATTAAGCTATTTGATTTTTGACAAAGGGGCCAAAAACATACACTGGAGGAAAGACAGCCTCTTTAATAAATGATGCTGGGAAAATTGGATATCCCCGTGCAGAAGATTAAGTCTAGACCCATGCATCTCATCATGTACTAAACTGAAATCAAAACAGATCAAAGCACTAAATGTTAAAACAGAAACACTGAATCTGCTGGAAGATAAACTAGGCATAACTGCGCAAGATATAGCCGTACGCAAGGATTTTCTGAACAGAACCCCAATGAAGCAATAAATAATACCACGAATAAACAAATGAGATTATAGCAAATTAAAAAGCTTCTGTACAGCAAAGGAAACAACAAACAGAGTGAAGAGA
>RJWT010041811.1:0-12251 GCA_004365215.1 Cuniculus paca
CAGGAAGCGATGCTCAAAGAACCAGAACTCCCCCAAAAAGTACCACAGCCATCTTCAACAACAACAAGGTCCCGAGGTCCTCTGATGATAACAGCCAAGTCCACACCAGGAAAGACGCTTGACAAGCTCCTCCAGGAGAACCAACATCACCACTTCTTCCTCTTCAGTTGTCCTTTTATATTGTTGGCTACAGTCCTCAGGTGGGCCATCCACACTCAGCACCATGCTGATTCAGTTCAGCTGGGTGTTAAGTTGACCACCAGCTGTCAATCCACCACAACCAGTTTTTTCTTACAACTGCTTAGGAAAACATAAGCCTTCCTCACTATATGTGTCTATTTATCAGAGCACTAATGAACACAATAGTAGTTCAATCTGACAATGTCTTTCATTATCATCTCATTCCAAAACAATCATACACAATTCACATGGATATGAACCATGCTTGAAAAACCACATTTTCCATATAAGCAAACACTTCAAATGAGTTATCTTAAATATTAATGAAAATATGCTTAAAACTATATATTCTCTCTTGGTCTTTTGAACAATATAAAAGTAAAATAAATTTCAACAAACAGGAGAGCAGAATAAATAGAAGGTGTAATATCCCATATCCTGAAAATGGTTGCATTTTCCCAGCCATACACCCAACCCATTCTTGCTCCTTAGAATTTAGTTCTTGGTTACTTATGCTTCCTGCCAGACTCCAAACATCCCTCAAATACACAATACACACTCATAAGCAGATTGGTATGATACATATAAATATGTATGTGTATACAAGCGTATACACATATCCCATTTATATGCACCATTCTGGAATATACAAACCTAGATGCAAAATCTATGTTCAGTTGTATAATTATTTTCCTAACATAAATTCTAAGTAAAAAAGCTGATTCAAAGATACACATATCTGGGTATCTTTTAAGACTTTCTCTGCTGAAGAGGAAGTTGGCATTTATTTTATGTGAACATTATTGACTCAGGCAGAGATGAGTATACTGCAAATAATGATTTCTGTACTAGAAGACAGAACAAAGCAGTGCTTTTTTATCTTTCCTAGAAACTACTGAGATCCTTGATGCATTTGAAAATTAAATGTTCAAGTTCTCAATTCTTTTTCACATATATAAGGTTTAGTGTGTTCTGATGGTTTTATTTTTATTTATTTATTTTTGGTTCCTCTCTAGTACATCTTATGCACCAAACGGAGTGCCTTACTGCCCCTGCAATCTGTAGATTTCTGAAGCCAAATGAGAAAGCTGAGATGTCTGCAGCCCAGTTTCTGGACAGTAACTACACCACTAGGAAGTGAAAAGTCTCTGTACTTAGCCAACTGTCTTGTAGTCTTTTCAAGAACACACATTTAGAACAAAAAATTGCAGTTAAAGGAACCAGTTTTGTGTGATAAGAAGCCTAATCAATATTTTCTGGGAAGGATAAAGAGAATGATTTAATAAATGAATAAGAACACAAAATAACTATTTTCAGAGCACCATTAAATATTCCATTTCAGAAACTTGCAGTACTTTGTTATAATTTTTCCATTTAAGATCCTGAAAAATCTTGTTAATGAATGGAAATGTGACTTTGCTCTTACGTTTTTATCAATACTAAGCACATCGCTTGCACCAATGCTTTTCATATAGTGAATGTGAAATAGCTTATCAAATGAAAAAATCTTTCATTTTCTTTAACAATCTCTACAAGGAAGTTAACATCTGTTTCTTTTTAAAGAACTATAGATGCAACACCTAGAGTCACTGCCAGACATCCAAGACTCTTTAATCACTAATAATTAAATCAAATAAAAAGCCTGCTTCCTATAAAATGAAGTAATTCAATTACTTAATTATTAAGCACATTTAAGGCATTATACTAAGTGCTTAAGGGAACGAAGTAATGAAGAAGACCAGCACCTTACACTCCACAAACTCAGGGTTTAAAGCAGATGAGATGTGAAGGACGGATAGACAGCACAGCATCAAGTAAAATGCTTTCGATGACAGAGAGATGCACAGATAACATGTGATGGGGGAAGAATGTGCAGGCAAAACAGACAGGAAATGGCTTCATGAAAAACTTAGGGAGGATTTTTATCAGCAGACAGGATAAGAAGACATAAATAGAGACAAAGAAAGCTCTAGGCAGTTGCCACAGTTGGACAAACACAAGAAGGTAGAAAGCAAGGGTGAGTGGGGGTTGCACAGGACAGTGCTAAACACCAGACTGGGTCATGAAAGAGTCCAGGCCTGCTTTTAAGTGAGCAGAACACTAGAAAATTAAGAGGAAAGGTCCCAAATAGGGACATGTGATTTAATAATTTGTTGAACATCATTTCATGCTTTTATTGAATTTGGCTTCAAAATGGTAGGGCAAACTAGAACCATAATCTAAACCAAAAAATCATAATTCAGTCATGGAATTTCGATGCCACACTTTTTATGTAAACAAAACTGCAAAAGTTTTAATGCAAATTATCACAATACTCCTGTTCTAAACATTCCCTTCATGCATCCTGTATTTTTTTTAAGTGAGCTTTGTTCAGGTTAATAAAAGCCTAAATTGGTTTTCTTTAGAAATGTATCCAGCACAGGCATATTTTTAAAAGCTTTTATCCTTCAAACTGTGAATGCTGATGAGACTCATACCTTAAGAAAGTTTAAAATAGTATGAATTACCATGTTTTCCCCTCACTTGGTCCTGAAATGTTAATTAAAGTTAAAATGGAAATGCAGTTAATTTAATAGTTCACATTTCCTCGAAACACATTTCTAAGTTAAAACAGCAACATATCTTTGTCCAAAGCATTAACTTCAATAAATAGAAAATATAAAGAATTCTTTCCATCTTTTCTTCAAAGCACAAAAGGCAAGAAATAATTGGAAAGAAATGCAAGAAAGAATCATTAAAAAAAAAATGACACATTATTCCCTCACTTTACAGACAAGAAAATCGAGATTTGAAGTCATGCAATGCTATGTGTGGTGGTTCACACATGAAATTCAGCTACTTAGGAGCCTGACGCAGGAGGAGGACTGGTTCAAAGTGAGTTCAGGCAACTGAGCAAGATCTGTCTCAAAATAAAAACAGCTGAAGATATAACTCGGTGGTAGAACATTTACCTAGCATGTACAACAACCAGGTTCAGTCCCCAGAACTGCCAAGAAAAAGAAAGGAGGAGGAGGAGGGATAGGGAAGGGGGAGGGGAAAAGGGAAGAGGGGAGGGGGGAGGAGGGCAAGGGGGAGGAGAGAGAGGGAGAGGAGGGGGAGAAGAAGAAGAAAGAAAAAAGAAAAGATGCAAATATCAAGGTTAAGTTAGTGACAGAGCTTCAATAAGCAAACAAGATGCCTGGGATCTGTGGACAACACATTTCAGAACACAAATCACGTTTGACTTTTCATGGTATAATAAAACACTGGTGCAGACATTTCTCCACTAGAAAAGCACAGAAATTTACAGAGCAATAGTATGCTGAATATCTTCCAGAAAGGAGCACAATTTAATATCTGACAACTTTTGCTTAATATGAGTCCTAAAATAATAGTCTAATGGAGAGTAATGAATCCATGGGCATATCAAAAAATAGTTCTCTCAAAGTAGCATGTAACAAGGGACTGGTGATTCTTTTAAATTACTCTTATTCCTCATACTTTCTTATATACTGATATTTTATATAAAGGTACTCATAACAATGTCTACTTCTTTAACAAAAACTTTGTCTCAGAAAAAGTTTCTTAAGTTTGTATCTGATTTTAAAATTTATAAATACATACCCATATATTCATTTAAAACAAAAAACAAAAAAACTCTTTCTTACAATAGCACCAGAAAGAGGATCAAATCAGTCTGGTTTTATCCACAACAAGCAATTTAATGTTCTGAGTGTGAGCACACATCATGTCAAATGTTCAAGTGAGAATATATCTACTTGAAGTGCTGATATTGTATTAGTCACTTTACTGTCACTAGGACAAAATACCAGAAAAGGAGGAGAGGTTTACTTTGGCTCACAATTTCAGTGAATTCTGTCCACGGCTGGCTCCAAGACAGTCATGGTACTAGGGAAAAGCCTGGCAGAGAAAAGCTAGTCACACCAGGAGACCAGGAAAAAAGAATGACAGGGAAATTTTTAAATGCAAACTCATACCCTCAGAAAAACTCTTCCTTATCACAGCACCAGAAAAAAGGTCAAGGCAATCTGTCGTTGCATACAGCAAGCAGTTTAACACTCTGCACGTGAGTATTCTCTACATCGAATGTTCAAGTGAGAGGGCACCTATTTTAAGTACTGATGTACAGCCAGAAGCCATATGCCCAAAAAATGCACTAAAGCAAATAATATAAAACAACTAAGGAGCTATGCTTTTGACATAATTCATTAACCACAATACCTTCCCTAGATTCTGGAACCAAAAAGAAGGAATGAGTTGGCACCCACACGACAGTTTACCTACATCATTTTGTGGGCCATACATGGAAAGGTAGGCTCTGAGCTGCCTAGAGATAGAAATAAAGTTAAGATCTGATGGGTTTCTCAATCTGAAAAAAATAATCTATATCGACATATTCATATCTGTAACTTGGAATATACAGCAATTTTCAAATCTGATGTAATTGGGCTACAACCTCAGGATCAGAAGAGTGAACATTACTTTAACTGATAAAACATATATAACTGCTCATTTTACGCTCTTAAGAAAAGAAAAATAAGTCATACCAAACTGAGCAGTCAAAAGAGCACCCAGTTAAGAGGAACCCAAAGGGTAAAAATTTCTCAAATTTCTGTTACACAAACCAGTAGAGTAGGCACCCTACACAGAAGCAGAAAATAGTCTTCTACCGTAATCTGAAGTGACAGAAGAACCAATCACATTGCCAGGAATGGTGACACATACCCAGAATCCCAGCTTCTCAGGAGGCTGAAGCAGAAGAATCACAAGTCCCAGCCTAGGCAACATGGGAAAAACCATCTCAAAATAAAAAGTTTTAAAAGGTCAGGGGATGTAACTCAGTGTGAAGATACTGGGTTCAGTCATCATTACTTGAAAACAAAGGTCATGAAGTTGCCCCTTGGGCAGGAGTGTAGCTCAACTACAGAGCACACATTTAACACGTATGATACAAGGCCCTGGGTTTGAAAAAATCCAATATGCATTATTTAAAAAAAAAAAACCTAAAGAAAATAAGTATAGAAAGACCTTGTCTCTTTTTTACTTATTTACTTATTTGAGTTTTTTGACTCAGGATCTTGCTATGCAGTTCAGGCTGGCTTTGAACTATGTACTCCAGACAGGCCTTGAAACTGTGGTGATCCTCCTGCCCCACCTCACGAGTGCTGGAATTACAGGATGCAAAACCAAACCTGGCAGGACCTTTTCTCCATCAGATAAAAGCCATTTACAACAATCCTACTGTCAACATCGTGTTAAGTAGGGAAAAACTGAAAACTTTTCCTCTAAAATATGAACAAGACAAGGATGTCTACTATCACTACTCCTGTTCAACATACTACTCAAAACATTAGCTAGGCCAGTGTGGTGGTGCATGCCTGTAACTCCAGCATTCGGGAGACTGAGGTAAGAGAATCGCTGCATGTCTGAAGCCAACCTGGGCTACATAGTGAGTTCAAGACCACCCTGAACTACACGGCGGCGAGACTCTGTCTCAAAAAAAAATCAAACAAACAAACAAAACATTAACCAGAGCAATAAAGAGAAAGAAATATAAGGGATATGTATAGGAAAGAAAAGGTCAAATAATTATTTTCAGAGAACATGATCCACTATATAAAAGATCAATCAATCAATAAATAAATAAACTTCTAGATTTAATACCTAGTTCAGTAGTGTAGCAGGGTACAAAATCAATGCATAAAAGTCAGTACTGTGCCTATACATTAATAATGAACTCACAAAGAAAATTAGGAAAACAGTATCATTCACAATATCATCGAAAAAATTAAATATTTAGGAATTAAGCTACCAAAGAAGTGAAAGACCTCTAGAAGGAAAATTATATCATTCTGAAAAACAATATCAAAAAGGACATCAGAAAAGGGAAAGATATCCCATGTTCCTAGATAGGTAGAACCAATATAGCCTAAATGGCTGTACTTCCAAAATTGATAAATTTCTATGGAACCAGAAGAGTCCCACAACAGAAAAAGCAATTCTGGTAACAACAGCAAAGCAGGAAGCATCACAATTCCAGATGTGAACTTATCTTAAAAGGTACAGTGATTTAAAAAAAAAATAGTGTGGTACTAGCTTTAAAAAAAAAACAAAAAACAGACGGATCAATGGAACAGAACAGAGGATGCACGGAAAAAAAGAAACCCAGGCATCTTCAGCTATTTGATCTTTAAAAGGGGCCCAAAAACATACACTAGAAAAAAGATAGCTAGGAAATAATAAGTGGTGCTGGTAAAATTGGCTATCCACATGCAAAAGACAAGAGCAGAACCATGTAACCCCAACCCTAATTGAAATTAAAATGAATCAAAGATCTAAATGTTAAAACAGAAACAATCTGCTAGAAGATGATATAGGTAAAACTCTTGATGACACAGGCATAGGCAAGGACTTTCTGATCAGTACCAATGCCACAATAAATAGTACCAAAAGAATCAATAAATGGGATCAATCAAATTAAAAGCCTTCTGCACAGCAAAGAACAATCAACAGAAGGAAGAGACAGCCTACAGAAAGAGAAAATACTGTCAGCTATTCTTCAGACAGAGGGTTAATATTTAGAACACATAAAGAAATAAAAAAAATTAGACCCACCCCTAAAATGAAAGGCCACATTAAAATAATGGGTAACTGAAATGAATAGACACTTCTCAAAATAAGTACAAACGGCCAACAAATACATGAAACAATATTCAAAACCACTGGTCATTTTAAAATGAAAATTAGAGTAACACTGAGATTCCATCTTACCCCAGAAAAAACAGCCACCATCCAAACTCAAATAACAAATGCTGGCAAGGCTACAGGAGTGGGAAGGAATCCCTCTATCTGTTGGCGGGGATGTAAGCTAGCATACGAAAATCGTATAGAGATTCCTCAAAAAATTAAAACTAGAAATTCCATTTGACCCCAGGTATTCCCTTCTAGGTGTCTTCCTGAAAGAGTTAAAGACATCATGTAGTCATTCATGCATACCCTTGTTTAATAGCAGCATAATTCACAGTAGCTACTTAGAAGCAGTCTATATGTCCATCAGCAGATAAACGGATAACAAAAATGTGCTATTTATACACAATGGAGTACACTACTATGCCATAAAGGATAAACTTGAGTCATTGTAGGAAAATGGATGCGCCTTGAGACCAGGTTAAGTACAATAAATCAGAAACACAAATTTAGATACCACATGGTTTCTCTTACATGAGAAACCCAAAATAAAAGACATACAGGAAATGGGGAGATAGATCTTTTTCAAATGGGAAGGGGATCAAGAGATAGAGGAAGGGAAATGAAAGAGATGAAAAAAGAATTGAGATGTGTTCTGTACATGTACCAACTCCACACAAGGAATGTAAACACTATGTACTGAAAACATGTACTAATAAAAATAAAACCGGGGCAAAAAAAAGTGAGGATAAGGACATAGGCTTCTGTGACATGGTTAAATAAAGTTGGCTCATTATAGGGGTGCGGGGCAGGGGCGGCCGAGGCTCCCGTGGCTGCTGAGGCCCTCCATTATAGAAAGGCATTTCAATGAGATGAATCTAAAGACATTTTTTTTTTGTACCAGGGATCCAATGTCACAACCTCACACTTACCAAGCAAGCACGTGAATCGCTGAGCTAAATTCCCGGCCCTAAACACTTTAAAAAGTAGCTACAGGGAAACTGTGATGGAGGAGGTGAAGTGACAGGACCAGAAATCTAAAGCTGGTCACTGTGGTGACTGCATACTGGTAAAGGATGAGAAATACGGCAAAAAAGAAAAGATAGTACAGGGACCTAAGTAGCTTCATGGCTCCAAAGGAAACAAAGTGCAGACCACAGGAAAGATCCTTCAGGCTTAACAGAAGATGTGCATCTCTTGAATCCAGTCAGGCTATTGGAGGTCACGGGGCATCCCCTCTATTCTCTTCTTTGTCTCTTGTAACTCCTGTCACTTTTTCTCTCACTCTGTTCTTGCCACACAGGCCTTCTAAATGTTCCTTCTAAGCCACACATGTGCCACATTAGGTCAGTGCTCTTGCTGTTTCCTGGGTTGAAACATACTTTGTCTTTGCATCCACGTGGCTCACTTCTTTTCACCTCCCAGGCCTTGCCCAACACCCCCTTCCCACCTTGGTTAAAATCTTACACTCCACGGAAGTACCATCATTTGCTTTTCCACCTTAGTTCTTCTCCATGCTACTTCTCAGCGGCTGCTTGACTATCTAATCGTTTTAAGCCTGTCTCCACCCCCTCTCAAAGTGTGAATTACATAAAGACAGGGATTTTTGTGTGCCTTGGTTCACAGGGATATTACCAGGTTTAGACCTTGCCTGGCCTGTTTTATTAGCAAAAAGGAAGGAACAGAGGGGGCACTAAAAATCCAAGCATGGACATGTAGCTAAACAACTCATGGCAGAAGAACTCAGCCAGTGGAGCAGCAGGATAATCAAGCAATTATAAGGACAGACGGAAGCCAGCCAACTTGAGTTTTAGTAAAGGCTCTACTGTTTGCTCACTTTGTAATCACAAAATTACTTTAACCTCTCTAGAAAAAAGATAGCTGGGAAATAGCTCTCTGTGCTTCAATGTCTTCAAGTATAATAGAAGTTACAATGTTGTTAAGGGTTAAATGTGTTAACATACAAAAGCATTTTTAAAAAAGCAGACACTTAGTAAGTATTGAAAAATATTCATTATAATTTAAGGCAATTATGGAGACCTAACATAGAAAGGTATCTACAATATCTGACTATAAAAAGCAACAAATTATACAAGAGATACAATAGGATGGAAAGTACGCCCCATTTTTACAAGGAAGGTAGCAAGAAGGTAAATGCATAGGATAAACTGTGAAAGGAAATACTCCAAATCATCAGTAACAACTACTGAGTCAGATAAGGAGTTAAGAGAATAAAGAAGATACTTCAACATTATCCTTACAAGTCTGGCAGCAAAACAGGACAAGGCAGAACAGTGTCCCAGCAGCTCTGCTAAAGGCTTCTGACAAGCCCCTGAAAGACCTCATTCCCAAGGCCAAGACCACTCTGCAAGGACGACTAGGTCACAGGCCTCACCATCAACCTTCCTAATTTGCCATAGTAAACTCAAAGAAAACCCCAACATTCTAACACCCACTTTTGCACAGGAAGGTTGCCAAATTGAACAGATTTTACCTAAATGGTCAATATTTTGTACAATATCCCTTATAAACAGTCACATGGCTTCTGCTTTACTTCCTCAGAGGAAGGGAGTTCATTACCTCCGAATGTTTTTATAATCACTGAACACCATTTGTTCTTTTTATTAAATTCTACTCTCAAATAACCTCCATTTATTTAGCAAAAAGCTTTAGCCCCAACACTGAGCTATATCCAAGTCTTTTTTGTTTAAAAAATGTAAATATTCTAAAGGAAGTATTTCTAAAATCTGGACATGCTCACATTTCCTATTATAGACAATACAGTGAATCTAAATGAATTTGTATTATATATCCGTTTGCTTCAGATAATCCTTGTGCATATAAAATTTCACATCTGCAAAAAACAGTCAAAACTTTCTAGCCTTGTCATTTTGTTTTATAAAAGAGGAAACTGAGGATCAGACAGATTAACTAGCTTGCCAGAGGTCACAGTAAAGACACAGGCAGTGCTTAATATCATCCATCACTGCGCTTTCTTCAATAGAATTATGCCTAAGCCAAGGGTACCGAGATCCATAGGCGATGGGGCTCCACAATAAATAATCCCGGGAGGCCACATACATTGATTCTTTTCTTTCATAGGTGTGAGCTTCTCAGTATGTAAATTTCTAATGTCTATACTCAAACTACTGTTACCATTTCTAACTGGTATGCAGTGCATCTAGGAAAATTAAAAGATGAAAACAAACAACTTCATTGGCAAAATCATAAATGAAATATTTATCTTGTACCCATTCATTACACATATAGTATAAGGTTAGAGGACTGTTGGATAACAAAAACAATTTGTGCTTCCAAGGCACGCAGGAAATTGAAAAGACCTGTCCCCATTAAAATAGACAATTTATGAGCACTTTAAGACTTTAATATGGCTTAAAAACTTACAAATGACCCTAACTTGCAGTATATTTTCTAGTTACTTCCCCCACAAATTACACCCTTCAGAAAGTCCCCAAACCCTTTTCTTTTGTCTAAGTTGCTCTCCATCCCACAGCTCCTTGGTTAGGAAGGTAAGTAAGCTCCAAATTATGTCTGCCTCCTTGTGTCACACTTCTTTACGAATCCCTGTATCAGTGGTGCAAACCTATGGTACACGTGACACTGCCAGCAGTTTGTACTGAAAGCTCTAAATGATTTGCCATCACTGTGCTGTATACACATATGTAACTAGATCAGGAGGTTCGCTCTTATTTATCTTATATTGCTTTGATTCAGTCTCCAATTCTGAGCCTAAAAAGTTAGTGAAGAAGCTTTGGGGGCCAGCGATTTTGGGGTGCAGAACCTGGTGTGGCAAGCGTGAGGTCCTGAGTTCAATTCCCAGTAACCTCCCCGCCTCCAAAAAGTCTTTTCCCTTCCCCTTCATCATGAAGTTTAAAGTTTGATGGTATTTTTGTGTAACTTCCAGAACCAAGGCAAACTCAGATGAGTGAGGCTCATGAAGTCAGATCATTGGATATAAAATACCTCACTGCATTCACACCTCACACCATGCTTAGCATCTGAATCCATCACTTTCTCCTTGATAAGAAAGGTAAAAAAATAAGAAAGGCACACTTTTTAAAAAGGGATTAATAGCCTAAAGTAAATGACATGTATATTCCTACTATGGGAACTACTTCCACAAAATGGAAAAACAAATCTATAATTAGTTCACCTCTCCTAGGATCAATATCCTAATACTGTACTCAAGAGTAACACTGTAGAAGGCAATAACCTTCCACAGAAGAAAAAAATGAAAAATAAAAAAGAGGAAAGAAAAGGGCAGAAGGATTCAAGACTGTATCTGTATATCAGAAGACTACAATAAAACAACACTAATAAGAGTAACCCTGATCAGCTGCTTCATTTATTGAATTCACCATCTAACTTGCACATCTCACTGTACTTTAATTATCACACTCACCAATGATGATCAAAACTAAATGAGGGCATGAATCTATGTATTTTTCTTGGGTGAAACAGAAAAATGGGTAGTTCTGATTCTAACTGAGAATGGAATTTAAGGAATAAGGCTTCTAAGATAGTTCTAATACTTTCTAGCCAAATACTTAAAAGTACTTCATGAAGAAAAATGCAAGGGCTAACTTCAAGCTCCACCTACTTGAATACTGGATACACTGGAAGACTATCAGATCCCACTCTTGCTTCTGGTGGAAGACCTAACCAAATGGTTATGTAATCTGAATGAACAGCTATTTAAATTTTATAAAATATAAAGCACAAAACTTTTATACAAAGTTTTTACACATTTTTCAAAGTCACTTTTCAAAAGAGGTATAAAGTAAAAGGGGATCCCTTGAAGGTTGTAAGAGCAAAGCCTACTTTATACAAAATAATAAAATTTTTAAAAAGTGGAAAACAAGAGTTACAGAAAGACATAAATCTGCAGGGGTTGCCTCCTTGGCTATTCACCTAACATTGAAATCCTCACCTACTGGACAGAGGCAGAGAAGAGATTAACATCTTCCGAGCTGGCTCCCTGGAGCTTTATCTGCTACCCCTCCTTTAGGATCAAGAAGTCAGGCAGAGAGCACCAGTATTTTAGGTCACTTTTATAAAGTCACATTTAATATACTCTTCCTGAAGTAACTAATTCGAGAACTGCTGTTCTTTTGGTGAATTGTTTAAAGTGTTCTGTGTAGCTTCACAGCCCACCAGTTCTTTCCACAGATACGTTGCCCCTCCTGGACTATAAGCTCCTGGAGGGCAATGCCTAAAGATGATCCACTTTTATATTCCTTTCATACTAGCACTCTGGGTAGCTGAGGAAAGGGGACTCCATGTTCAACTCTAGCCTGGGCAGTTCAGTGACTTAACAAGACCCTGAACCAAAATAAAAAACGTAAGACCTAAAAGAACCATGT
>RJWT010041812.1:0-12247 GCA_004365215.1 Cuniculus paca
AAAGGGGGTAAGAGACTGAGTATAAATTCAGTCCTGATTATAAAAGTTTACTACATCTTTCCCACTAAACCACTCCCCATAACCCATGTGTTTGCCTCTAAGCTGCTCATGTGCACTTGGTCCACGGCAGACACACTGTCTTGTGTGCTGTGCTTTGTGCACAATTCTACTCCTAGTTCAGAACTTTTGCAATTAGTTCCTTCTGCCTGCAATGTTCATGGCTCCCCCCTGCCTCCTGAGGCTTTTCCTGAACATTATGGATAAAATCCATCTCCCCAGACATCCCAAATTTCTGCTTCATTTTCCCTGTTAAGCTTACCTTTTAAGCAAACTAGATGTTTCTGTTAATCTAGTTTGTCTAATCATTTTGCTTATCCTGATGATTTATTTGTCTTTCATTAGCACATCCTAGAATAGTTCTTTAAATTATTTTCATTCCACATCTTATCTTTGCTCCATTTGCTGTTTAATAAATCCATAATATTTGTTTGAAGAAATAAATGGGTAGATGAATGGAGAGGAAAACATGACAGATGAAGGACAATGAGAAAGTGAAAGGATTAAGGACTTGGGGATCCCACTGAGAAGGTAAGAATTGGTCATTTTGACATAGTGAAGGGATTAGATGAGGGAAGACAGAGGGAGTGATCACAGAGTGGTCTATGCCAATGACAGTCTGGGAAGCAAAAATTTCAAGCTCCTTAGAAGAGAGGTAGTCTGGGAGAGCTTACAATATGATTTGAAATCTCCAGGAACTACATCAGGCATAGAGTACTACAGAACAACACTGAGAGAGAAGCTAAGATCTCCAGAGAAGTATTGTGGGGAAAATTCCTAAGTTAAACCAAAAGGAAGACTTTTCACACAGAGGAGATAAGAAGGCAGCAGACTGTTGAATATTCACACTAGCAGACTATTGTGTGATAGTCCCCAAAGGCAACAGCCCTGAGTTTACAGAGAGCTTAGTTTATATAGCATTTAGAAGTGGGAAGTACAAAGCAGGTGACAAAATGTTACATAACTGGTTACATGCACTGAGTCATATATTGAAAGGCAGGCTAGTCTTGAACAGATTTGTTGAAACAAAGGAATTGTTTATAATAATACAGAAACATTCTTGAAACTTGGGGAGGTTGCCCTTACAGGGTGAGCATAGTTAGTGGTGTCCTTGACTAGCCCAGGATGTCTTAAGATATAGACAATTACTCTGACTCAGTACTTATCAGAGGTGTGCAACTGTATGTCAGACACTGTCATGGGTAATTGAATTCAGCAGAAGCTTGGTCAGAGACCTCTATTTGCTCTCATGAAATACCTCTAAGTTTGCTATTTTATAAATGTGTTCCCACATTATAATTGTTCCCCAACAGAAGAGAAGTGATCTGGGGGTCAACAGAGATTTCTATAGGAAAGAAAAGTTGACTCATTAGGCTCTGAACAAGACACCAAGAGTTTTTAAGAATAACAGAGTGGGTATGGCTTGGAAAGTGACCATAAGGAGCAAAGAGTTAATATAAGAAGGAAAAAGGCTCCACTAAAGGGTTATGGAAAAGCCAGGTCTGGAGGTTCAGTAGGTACAGCTCCTCATTTGGGGGATGACTTGTTACTGCTTTCAATTTCCTTTTCATCCCATTATATACAGAAATTCATTCTGAGGGTGATTGACATAAACCCCAAACCCTAACACACTCTTTCAGGTTTTCATGATGGCTCAAAAACAAAAATATATACAAAAATATATTTCCAAAATAACTATACATTACTTTTTAATCGGAAGATGCCCACAAACCATGTGGGTTAAATAATCCCTGAAAATTTGCATCACAAAGTCCTTGCTTTTCTTCTTTAGCCAAAGCAAACTACTCTCAAATGTATGCAACTAATCTTGCTGGAAGGCACAAGCTCTTTGGCATCATTTCTAGAACTTACTTCTCCACTTTTACCAATGTCTTTATATGAAACTGCCTCAATGTAATTAAATATCACGAACCTTGTCTACTTTTCTGGAGATCTGTGCCTGTGCCCTGTGGTGCTGTGCTGTCCTGTGGCACCATGCTGACTGGTGGCATTATTGCTTAGATACTTTCAGGCTGAAAAACATTCCAAGGCTGTTATCAACTTTGATTCAGAGCTGCTAATTCGGATAACACCTCCTAATTCTCTTTGGTTCCAGACATGTTGGTATATTGCTTTTCTTCACCTTGGCTCCATTATCACCAGATAAAATTATATTAAAAGTTAATTGAGCTCTAATATTCATTAAAAAACACTAAGATCTGGTTTCTAAATTTAGAGCTGAAGGACACACTAATTCTGCAAGTAAGCCTACCATTAAATAGAACTATTGAGTTAATATGTATGATGAACATGTGGTATTTTACAATTAAAATGTTTTTTGGAACACAGTCGTATTCTCTCATCAAACAGAAACTATTCACCTTCACTTAGAACATAGATTTAAATTTGGATACTAATTCTTGTTTTCCTATTCATTAACTTTAACAACAATAAAAAATATTTAGTATGCATAGCACATAATATTGGAGAGCAGGGTAATTAAAACTGTCGCTTAGTAATGGGAAAAACTTACCCTTTCTCCTTTTAGCCTTCACCTACTCCAAAATATTGCACAATTTGAAGCCTGTGAAAGGAACAAACATGTTAAGTACATTGTGACTGGAAGAAATAATTTAAAATTTAAGTGAGTGAGCCATTTATTTACTTACCTACCGTCTACCCCCTTTAAAAATCTTTTTCCGTTTTTATTTTGAAAATATTGCCCTTTTATCAACTTTACATTTGTACTTCTTCCTAGAAATGAGATATGGACGTTTCCATGAAAGAATGACGGAGTTGCTGTGTAACTAGAAAGCCAATGAACCCACACAAACCTGTGCTCAGAAATCAGCCTTCTCTTTTCAGATGATGTGTGGTTTGCCATTTTCTATGCAGATAATTGAGGAAAACCCACTTCTTTCCATCTTCCTAATGAAGTAACTATCATCATACAAACTGAGCTCATGGTCTCACAAAGTCAAAGGCTGAAATCATGGATAAAAAGGAGGAAGTTGGGGAGAGTTTATTGGAGTAAGAAGAAAAATAGCTCTAGGAGGGTTCCCTAAAAGTGGAGCTCTGAGGTGCTTTCTTTGTCTTGGTCTCTTAAGGATAAGGAGAGAACTGGAGCTTGTTTAGTTGCCCGGTGATCACCTATCACACATGACTCTCTGGTTATAGAATAACTAATGTAATGTAGAGTTTAAAGAAATTCAGTTCCTCTGCTGGCTGAGTTCAAAGAACTCAAAGAAGACTGAGTTCAAAGAAAACCAGTTACTCTGCATTTCTAAGTTCCTCCAAGTCCAGGTAAGGAGGAATTGTTAACTAACAGTGCATTTTGCCTAAGAAGTTTTATTTCTGAGAATTAGGGCTCTTGTGTTAATTCTTTATCTTTTCCTCTGTGTTTGTTTTTACATTTCTAAGCATAACTGCTGTATGGCTTGGATTAGCTCTTAACTTAGTGTATGTACTATTTTCTTCATAACAAAAAGTCTTTCTTTTAAGACTATCTTAGGTCCTGTCCTTCATAGGTAGCCTACTTATAAATTAACTAGCTAAACTTCCTTTTACACTAATGTACCTTTTTTGTATAGCTCTGTGACAGCCAGCCTGGTCATTTTCCTCCTCTGCCTGATAATAGAATGGTTTGATTTTTTTTGAAAGCTTTTTGGAGATAAAAATTAAGTACAGGTGGTACACATTTTTAATACAAACATTTTGATGAGTTTGAACATGTATATACATCTATGACTCTATTAGCAGACCCAGGATGCTAAATAGTGCATCTGTTCCTTCTGGAAATTCCCTTGTGTCCCTCTGAAGGGTGCATTCTGTTGTTCAGTTTTAGCTTTTTGAGTTTTGTTTTGTTTTGTTCTGAAAAGAATGCAAATATAAATTAATACGAATTAGAAGTTTACTACTAACTATAAACTAAGGAGTCCCCTAAAGTCTGAGTCTAGGGAAGACATTAGATATCTAGTAGATCAAGTGTCTGACCTTCCTGAAAAATAGAAAAATAACTCAGTAAAGGAAAAACAAGATGGTAACTCCCAGGGGAGTGATTAAATTTTACCCACAGAAGCATTGGAGAGAATTCTTAGGCATTTCTCTGAAGAGAAACAGACATCCATCATACGGAAGTTGAGTTCCCTGGAGTCCAGAAATGGAGCGACCTTCTCTGACTAAATTGGGAAAGTGTGAGGCTCACTGCTTCAGGGAGGACGGGGTGGTATTGTCTGGGGGAAGAGCCAGGCAAGCAAGATTTCCTGCTCCTTCTTGATATATACATGGGAGACTGTAAGTACCAGCACCTTTCTTCCAAGGTTTAATGCATGTGTTAAAAAGGTTAATGGGTCAAATGGTTATGTATGAGGTGAGTAGATTTGAAGACTGAAGTCATTCAGGGTTTCATATTGTCTACTTTCAGTTCACCCATTCAGCAGTTATATATGCATTATGTTTTACAGCAAAGGACCTTTTGAGAAATACATTGGTGACACCATTTTACAGTATCTGGTACTATCCACTTATCAGTCAACAAACAAGCTCTTTGGGACCTCCTTGATGAGGGTATTCATGAAGGTGCTCCTTCATGCTCCAGTCGCCTTACAAAAACCCCACAGCTTAATGCCAACAAAGTGGGGATTTGACTTTGACAGGCGTTTAGGAGAGACGTAAATTTTCAAGCCATAGCAGAAAGGGAGGGCCTACGCCTTCCAGTAACAGAACTTCTAGGGATTGTAGCAGGAAAGTTTGCATACATGAACAGTTCCTCCTAGCTAATGACCAAGAATTTAGTATTTCTCTCAGTTTAACTGGACTCCAGACAGGATCCTTCCTACCTCCAGGGACTCCTGCTCAGCCCGCCCTTGTGGGATCCAGCTGGACTAACCCAAGACATTTCTCCCTTCTCTTTTCTTAGAGCAATTACATCAGAAAATTTGACATTATAAATTCTTGCTCTGCCTCTTTGCAGTGTAAATTTTGTAAAAAGGTTTTTTTGTCATTGTTGTTTTTGTGCCAGATTTACTCTAGAGCTGGGAGTTGGTCCCTTTAAATCTTTTGCATCAAGCTTGATGGTGCTCTATTCTCCCAGCAGGTATAGGAGCAGAATTTAGTAGTAATATAGGGTAAAGAAACTCCCAACCTACTAGATGCTCCATATGAGTTCTTGTTCTCTAAAATCCAAGAATGAATCTTAGGAACAACAAAGGTTAAGAACAGAATATATTTATTAAGAGAAAGAAAGCTCTGTCTGAGAGAGAGACAGAAAGGGTCCCCAGTGAGTTGCCAACGACTGTCTTTTTTAGGCACTTTTATAGAGTTAAAGCACAAAGTGAGGCATGTCTAAGGCGGGGAAAACATGGAAACTCTAAAAATGGGCATGAGGTGGGACAGAACTATGGCGCAATGAGATTAATTGCTCAGGTAAAATTGATTCAGTTGGGGACAAATGGGGAAGCAAGTCATTTAGCTAGCGGGCCTGGGGTTTTAACTCAGCAGGCTTAAGTGCCTGCCTGGCAAGCGTGAGGTCCTGAGTTCCCATACCAGTACCAAAAACAAAACAGCAACAGCAACAACAAAAGAATAGTGATTCCTGTAGGGGGTTGGGCTGGTGATTCCTGGCTTCCTCAGGGTGATAGAGAGCTGTTTAGAATATCAATCCCTGATGTTTATCCTTAGGATGGGAGTGTATTTGTTTGATCCTTTGTCTTGAGGTCAGGCCCACAATGGGAGGTGTCTGTCCCCACAATTACAAGGTATCTGGTCTTCAGCACTGGCTACTTTGAGGGCCTAGCCCTGTCTCACTGCCTATAATATTTTTATCTAACTCAGTTGCCTGTAACAGTAGGAGACTTGCTCTAGGTAGTAAAATTATTTCTTGTCTTGAAGGAGTTTCCTTTTCCTGAGTAAATTCAATTAGAAAACACCCGACAGCCTAAAAACTCCCATCTCTACCCAAATGATTAAAAATTCTACCATCCCTCCTCCACCTCATGGAGATAAGTGTCTAGACTTGGTCTTTTTTCTCCCATATTGTTAGGAATAGTATGGGAATAAAATTAATTTGTTTGCTTATCTTATCTAGTGCTAACCACTGCAAATTTCTTTAACAATACACACATAAGCCATAGGCCATTTTATGTGGCTAATAGAGGACAGAAGGAAATTCCCAAACAATAAATGACAGTAGCATTGTCATTAACTTTGGAAAACAGTGGAAAAATACAGGAATGTGGTCATTTTGGCAACTGAGTGTGTAGAGAAACTGCTATATCTTACATATAAGTTATGCTAATTCTAGTGAAAACATCAAGATAAAAAACTAAGAAATGACTCAATGAAGCAGATGAACAGAGGTAGGTAATATTATTTTTAAACAATTGCTTTGTGTTTTTAGACTACATTTGCAGTTGCTAACATTTTGGACTTCAGCAAAATCGTTATTAAGTGTGTGCATAGACTGATATAAAACAGAACGCAAATAAAAATAAAATGAACATTCAGTTGAGTTCTTCCATAATGTTGTATCAGTGCCTGCTTGCTTTTTTCTGGAAGTTTATGGGGAATTTATTCCCTGAGCTGACACAGAGGAATATGCAGATGAGGTGCTGAATAGCAAAGCTGAGGAGCATTACACAAAGTCACTGTGAGAATGCAGTTTCAGAAACTTCTGAAAAAAAAGTCCAAGAAGAGTTTAAAAGGGTCTATACCACTGTTAGACAGAACCAAACCCTAGGAAAACAACTGCAGAGAACAAAACAGAGAGAATGAGGAAGGTGGGTTGATCTCAGAAATATGGCACGCTTTTTGCCTGAGAAACAATTTTAAAAAATAAGATATTTTGTAAAATAATATTTGCAGATACTTGTATGTGGTAAGTTGCACATTAAACATATGAAGAAAGAGAGGTGTGATTGAGAAGGACAGATGAAATAAAAATTAAATAAAATAAAAACTAGAAAGGAGTCTTTTACAGTCAAGCCTTTAGTTTATGGAATAGCACCATAATCCATACAGTTATTTACCATAAATTAATTAAGACTTTTCTAAGCTTTAATAATAAATGTTGACTTGTTAATTTGCAGACACTCGATTGCTGCCCATGATAGCAGACAGCATGAGTTCCCCTCCAAAAGTATCCATGTGCTAATTCCGGGACCCTGTGAATATGTCACATCACATGACAATGGGAAATTTAGAGTAAAGATGGAATTAAGGCTGCTAATTAGCTTGATTTTATGACAATAATGCTACTCTGGATTAATCCTTGAGTCCAAAGTAATAACAAGAATCTGTAAAAGATGGAAGTAATATACAGTAGATAGTACAATTGGGGATATGAGACCACTCCCCTCCACTAACCAAAAGTTGGGTAATACCCCAGGATCAACTCCCCATGGCCTTTGTTTTAAGGTCTATTACCTAGAAGCAGAAATAAAAATAACAAAGACCCCTGGAAATGTTAAAAATTCCAGGCCAGTATTCATGAATGCTAAACCCACTGGCATGACCTACAATGACATTTCCTCACTTGAAACTTTTGAAAAGTTCATACATATGGACTGCATCCTATGCATCCAATTATAATAGAGTGCATTATGGGAAAGGACATGAGTAGTAGACATAACTGAGATGACTCAGTATCCTGTCAGTCATATTTTCAATCATGCCCTGAAAGACACAGTGGGAGGTACCCTAAGTGGGGCACATGTTTCAAAACCTTAGACCTAATTTATACCACATCCTTACTGTTTTCCTTTTCTGCCAATAGGAACCGGCTTGCTCTGAGTGTACCTTCCCTCATTAGTTTCGTTAAACTTAGCTGCTTTTTCCTTACAGCTTTTTGCATAATGTCAAATTCTTTTTTCCTCATCCACAAGAACCTGTAATCTATCTCCGAGGTATCAAAAGAGTCAGGTAAAAAGTCAGAGCGATACAGTGTGAGAAAGAATGAATGGTCATTGCTGACATTGGAGATAAAAAAGCCATAAATCAAGTAATCCTGGCAAGATCTAGAAGTTGCAAGAACCAAGCAAGAAAACATATTTTCCTCCAAGAGCCTTCATAAAAATATAATCCTGACAATATGATGATTTTAGCCTGATGAGATCCATTGATAACTTCTGACTCCAGAATACCAGAACTTTTTTGTTTTAAGCCATTAAGTTTATAATGATTTGTTACTGCGGCATAAATAAACTAATAATATATTTTCGTAAATGTGTGTCTGTGTGTGTACCTCAAGGACACTCATAAATTAGAATTTCTTAACATGGTAATTGAAGTTTATCTTAAGAGGTGAATAGGTACATTCTCAAACTGATATACTATGACTTACATAATTCCAAATACTCAGTGAACTAAAATATACTCAATGTATTTTTTTAAAATATACATGTCTTTTTGTAAAAATCACTGTGTAAGTACTATTTTTAAACAGACCATACTCTCCATTAAATAATGTGATTTTTTTATAAAAAATTGAAAAGTATCCAAAATGCAATTTTCAAGGGAGACCATTTAAACTACCAGAGCATATTGAGGAGAAATTCATCATTGTAACAAGAAGGGGTTTGTCACTTTGCTGACTTCCAACAAATCTTTTGTTAGTCTGTCATAGATACTGCCTAACTATGGGATCAAATAAAGGATAGCACATTGATTATTCAAGTGAATGTTTTCCTTTTGTAGGACACCCCAAAAAAAAGACCTGTCAACAGATGCATGAATTTTCCCTTTGTTGAATAGGTTCAGTGAATAGAATTACCTTTAAATGACAATTTAGTTATTTACCGTTAAAAGCAAATGAAAGATTTATGCTCTATTGATATGCATTTGGTCAAGGTATGAATTTTGGAAATGGTAATAGACTAAAAGTTCAAGCATGCTAACCTTTCATACTTCATGCCATACTTATTGAGTATCCAAAGATCAGATATTAAAATCAAAGTCTAAACCTCATAAATACTCTAAGTAGTATGATGTGCCTGATTCTTTTCTATTCCTCAAAGTAGCAAAGTTTAAATAATTCCAGAATGGCACCAAGTACCAGTACAAAACATTAGCTTTTGGAAAGTCTTTTGACTATCTTTAAATTAACATTATAGCACTTTTTCCTTAACGTCTTTCATGGTCTGAAATATGAAAGATGGAAGAAAGAAAGGTGATGATATTGCCATAATGTGGGGGAAATCTGTTAAAGGAGCCCCAGAGCAGGGAAGGAGATGCCATAAGAAACAGCAAGAAAACCCCAGGTCCTCCCTTCTTCATATGGTCCTGAAATGCTTCCTTCCCACTGACTGAATGTATCTAGAAACCAGTGGACAAAGACATCTGAGGATTATACTTCTTTGGGATGGAAATGAAAGCAGGAAAAGAAGAGAAATTAACTTGAGACAAAAGAGAAGGGTGGTGAACAATGATAATACAATGTCACAAGACACATGAAAAAGAAATTTGCCATTCCTTCCTGCAATGAGGTATGCCAATGCGGAAAAAATAAGGCGATGCTATATGTCACTGTATTTCCACTGATTGTGACCACCTCAGAAGAGACTCATTGGTGTACAAGGGGACATAATTGCATAATTACTTACTTGGATTTGCTTGTATACATGTATCATTTCGACTAAACAATGCTACTAGATTGTTGCCACACCTTGCCATTACTTTCAAAACATAGTGATTACAATCCTTGTGGCACACTATCTTATCTTGTGTCTTGAAGAACAGTATTACTCATTTCCAGGTTTTTGTCTTATTTTCATAAACTATTCATCATTTTAAACATACAATTTCAGTGAATTTTAAAGGTCAAACTTATAAGTGAAAGACTATAGGGGGGAGGAAGCTTATCATTTATAATTCATTTATACTTTCCCTGTAATAATGTAAGGAATTTGACTTGGAGCAATGGGAGAGATTACTTTTTAAAAAATACTAGTAAATAACAAAAATGGGCATGACTTTAGTGAAATTATCCTTCATAGGTAAATAATTTCAATGTTCAGTATAAACTAATGGTGTTGACTTTTAGACTTATAAAATAGAGTAAGTAAACAGAATTTTAGGAATAAAAATAAGGCAGGCAACACTGTTCACTGTATAGAAAGATAGCATATAAAGCACCAAGGGATGCTGAGTGCCTCTATCCATTGACTTCCTTCCTGATGATTGACTTCCAATCACCACTGTGAATTGTTTCTTAGAATTTCTCAATATTGAGGATTTCCTACATCATACTTGTGGTTTGAACTGGCATTGTTCCTGTCTGGGCTCTATCAGAATTCCTTTGAAATATGGGTGGAAGCCTCCCTGATTCCACAATTCTTCCATTCTGCATAACGCTAAAAGCATCATCACTTGGATGAAACCAAAGTCAACAGTTTCAGAAAATTCCATCAAACCGGAGTTTGAAAGACAATGTCCTTTTCACCTGTAGAAACAATTTGCTTATCAACCTCAATACTAAGAATCACTTCAAAAGTATTTTCTTCAATGTGTCTACCTGTTATGGTTTGTGTCTAGATGTTCCCCCAAAGCCTAATGTGATCATGGGTGGTGGGCTTTTTAGAGGTGGCTGAATCTAGAGTTTGTGACTGGTTCATTGTCTACTGCTGCGATTTGGGGTGTGAGGGCTACACCCAACCTAGGGCAGATAGCCTGCATACAATATAAGGGATGGAAAAGAGGCTTGTTCCTTTAGCTCTTGCTGCTTTTGCTGTCTTCTGCCAGCCCAGCCACAAGAAACGATTGCCCCTCTGCTGTGTGCCACCCTGCCTTGGAGCCAGTAGATTATGAACTGAAACCTCTATAAACTGTGAGCTAAATAAACTTTTTTCCCTTTAACATTGAGTGTCATGTATTTTGTATCAGCAACCAGAGAAAAATGACTAAGACACTATGATTCCTAAACCACCATGACCCAAATCCTGATCAGTTCCCTTGCCTTGAAAGATCTGCCTTAAACCTAGAGAGCTCAGACTATTAACTTCTATAAATCATCCACTGTTGGTTTTCCCTTCTGAGATACTGCTAAGACATCATAATGATGGTGTTCAATTACTGCAATAAATTGTAGCTTTTCTTTATTAACAGGATGTCTGTCATATTTTAGGAGCTCATCACTCATTGGATCACTTTCTCCAGACCTATGATTTCGACTCTACTGGTCTGTTAGTTTTTATGAATTTATATATGTTTGTCTCTCTGACCCCAAGATACCACCCTCTAGTCAGCCCCCTTCTTTTGATTTATACTGTCATTACCTTTATAAAAAACATCATCTAGCCAGGCATGGTGGCTCACGCCTTTAATCCCAGCACTCGGGAGGCTGAGACAGGCGGATCGTTGTGAGTTCGAGACCAGCCTGGGCTACAAGGTGAGCTCAAGGCCAGCCTGAACAGCATAGTGAGACCCTGTCTCAAAAACAGGGCTGGGGATGTAGCTCAGCGGTCTAAGCGCCTGCCCGGCAAGCGCAAGGTCATGAGTTCAATCTCTGGTGCTGCAAAAAAAAAAAAAAAAAATCATCTTACCTAAATGCTTATCTAAAATACTAAATACTAAAATCTTATCTAAAACACTGAAAAATTTACTGTCCTCTGTTAGAATTTTGAACCATGAAATGCCTTAAGCTTCAATGATTGTTAAACTAATAATGACTTGTAGACATTCAGAAACTCATTTTCTACTGCAGCAGAAACAAACATATTCTTAAAATTTATCTGTATAACCATATTTTAGTAAAAGCATTTTAATCTGTGAACTTAAATACGATCTATTGTACTATTACTTTATGTAGGTTGAAAGATTTTCACTAAAGATTAACGAATTTTTTCAGAATGGAAGAATATTTCAGTTTATTTAGTATTTGTATGCCTGATTATTTATTATGATTTTGTATACTTTTGAAGTTCATAGCTTTATTAAAAATGAGTATACAATCACATCAAAGTGAGTTTAAAGTATAATTTTGTAAATGTTTAACTCTGAAAAATAAGTTAGTCATATTATATCTAGGATTAATAAAAATTCAATAAAAAGAATCTATGAGAAGTGTGATGTTATTTTTTACTTTTAACTAGGCTGTGATGAGAATAATACCGTTACATACATAAATCATCCAAGCTCTAAAATAAAATGTTCCTTTGTCTTCAGTTCATATTCTTTGGATGTCTTTGTTTTCAGCTTG
>RJWT010041813.1:0-12253 GCA_004365215.1 Cuniculus paca
AAGCCAAGACAACTGCACCCTAGATGTGACTCAGTTGAACAACTAGTCTGGTGGAGTGTTTGCCTCTTGCTTCCAGGTCAGTGTGAGATAACACTTTGAGTTTTCCATAAAGGTGTTAAAAAGAATACCCATTAGAAGATTTCTAGGGAAAGGAAAATGCACTGACCTTTCAGAAGAACTTACACTGTGGGGCCTGCATACCCTGATTAATACAAACTGAATGCATTATGACAAGAACAAATAAATTACTCATCAGGTATCTTTATAGGTACTAAGATACAAGTGCAAACATCATCCCCTCATTCCTCAAATTAGCTGGCACCTTAGATGCAAGCTTAGGAAATATCTGCAAGTCATACACTCTACCTCATCATGAGGACACATTAGCAGATCAGGTTCAGACCTTTCTTCATGTGAGCTCAATTCTGTGTTTGGTACCACTGATCAGAATCTGAATTCTTCCCCGGCCACCATCCCTCCATTCCTCTCTGCATGCTTCCCTCACTTTCCTTCTTTCTCCTAAAATAGACAAAAATATGTTTTCAAAAAGTAAAAAGAAAGCAGGGAGAAAGAAACCTAGATGCAGCATGGGAGCAAAGTATCATTTGATCTTAATGAGAATCAGCAGATCTGAATCACCAAATAGCTGTGTGACTTTGGAAAAATCACTTCAGGAATCTGGACTTTAGTTTACTCTCTATTGTAATGAAGAGGTGATACTAGGTCATCTCTAATTTCCCTTCCAGGTACATTTAGTGAAAAGATTGAAAGTCAAGATTTGGAAATTAGATCTAGATTATGGTATTTGCTTCATTATTAAGTTCTTTTATGATCTTACACATGTCATATAATTTTGAACCCTCTATTCTGCTCTAAAATATGTAGATAAAATAGCATTTGCTTCATAGGAGTATTATAGGATTCTGTAAGACAAAGTGAGTCAAGAATATCAAATGGTGCCTAACATATATAAATGCTCAATAAAACTTTATAATTATTTTAAACAATATAAAATTTAATGAATTTTTTCTTATTGTTAGGTAGTTATTAATCTTCAAATTTAATTTCTCTAGTAGCAGATAAGTAACATTATATTCCAAAAGCCATTTGAAGAAGTATAAAAAGTCACACAATGACCAAGATCTCCCTCCATATGTTGGCTACATAGATTCTCTAAAAGGACTATAAAACAAATCAACAAAAATTAACTTCTTTCTCAGAGAAATCAGTGGACATTTGGTGTTATCAGATCTATGAAACAGATATTTGCAGGTAGTTGTTCATGTGGTTATTGATTTGTTTGGAAAGCTATCCAACTTCCATTTGGGACTTTTTTCTAGCAAAGTGCAAGCTTCTTTTTGGTATAAATAAAACTGGTCATGCTTGAAGTTCACCAAAATGCACTGCAGTCCAGATCTGCTATTTGTGCCCAGTTGTCTCTTATGCTACGACCCTTTATGTTCAAGCTTACAAAGGAGAAAAGGAAGATTACAAAGATGTCCACCAGGGCTTAGCTTTAGTTCAAGCTGTCGAGTTGGAGTAAGTGATTTAAAAAAAACAAGAAATTCCTTCCACTAAAGCAGACTTTAGGAAGGAGTGGCAACTCACATGTGGCTAGCTGCTTTCTGTTCTTGCAGAGGCAGTGAATGTGGTCTACAAGATGGCCTGGAAAAGATAGCTTTTCACCAAACTATGGAGTGCACATATCATAGTCAAATGGACATGGGATGCTTACTGAAAGCTGTTTCAAAACTACAACATATTACTTATAAGTACAAATCTAATATTTGGTGATTTCTAAGATGAATTTGATAAATGGTAATTATTGACTGCTTCTAGATAAGGATGAAACAAAGAGATGAGTCTCAGAGAGATGGTAAATGTAAAATCTTTAGTCTAATATTTAGGGCAACATATGATATCAAGAAACAAAAACCATAATGATGATGGAGAACATTAGCACTCCTTGGCTGCACTGGATGAGCATAGGCAATAAACACTTACTAAATTCTTTCAGTGATCAAGGAGGTAGGTAGTATTTTCTTTTATGTATGAGATCTTTAGACATTGTAAGCCAAAATGTCATTATAGCTAACCAAGGGGAGGTAAACTTCAAATTCAGACTCCTTCCAAAGACTGTTTTTGTTATTGGAATGCTCATACACGAGTGATAGGAAGAATCTTCCAGAAACGAAATATTTTCTTTTCTTATCCAACTCAAAGAAAACCTCTAAAACCCCAACTACTCATCATATTGGATATTTTTATACAGATTGGCAATTTTCAGGATGGTCATAGTATTCCCAGTGTATAAACTTACATGCAATGATATGTAGAATCTGCTGATAGTGTACTGTATTGTTGAAGCCAAATATTTTTCCATTATAGCGCGAAACTTAAAATCACCTGAGACACCAATAGAAACTCTGTAGTCCATACATCTGCCCAAGTTAGGAAAAGAAACAGTCTAGCACAGGAAGGTATATTATCATGGGGCTTGGCACCCTGGAACATTCAGGCACCTAACTCAGAATGCCAGAGAAGCAGAAAGAGAAGAAAGGCACTAGTTCAGCCACATGTGGTTACACGTTTAATTGGTACCTCCTTGGGAGGAAACTTACAAGTGACACCAAAATTGCATGCCAATATATACAGCATTTTGTAACATAATCTACAAACAGTATGTTTAAATTACAGTGTGTTATTAAAATTGAAATATAAGAAGGATCTATATTTATAATATCTATCCAGCAATTAGCAGGAAAAAAGTAGCAAATGAAAAGAAAAGAAGAATGCTAATAGGATATACATGAGAAAAACAGAAAAATTTGAAAAATACAATATCTTAAAATGAGCTTTGATTTTATGCACAGATGGAAGTTTTACACTGACTGGCTTAGCCTGAATCCCATTTAGATGATTCGTTTCAGGATTTTTAAGTTTCCTACCTATTTATTCTCCATCATAACTGCTCATGTGTATATTGGTCAGAGCTCTACACAATTTAGAAAGAATAAAGTACTTTCATAGACAGAATCTAGGTAGCTACTTAGACAGTTGACAGCTACTTGATAAGAAGGCAAGGCCCATTTTAGCCTTACTTCCAGTATCACTCTATGTGACTGAAGGAACTTGATCTACATATTAGGAAACACTGGGAGGCAAAAACTGTCCTACTTCGATGCGTAATCATTCTTTGAAAAAAGCAAATGAACATACCTAAAATAAGTCATAGCTTTTCCTGTTTGATACATTTGGTGTACCTATGAACTTTGTTGCATATGGGAGAGAAGATTCAGAATGGTTGAAGTAAGGTGTGATAGTGTTACCTAGTAGTTGGGGGAAGGAAGTTTGGAGGTAGAGAAATGCTGGTTATGGTACCTATTGTGTTTGTAGGCTAAGACAAATACATTATCCATGCTCTGGTAGTAACAATTTCCAAACAGAGGGAAGCTATGAGAATTGAGCAATGTAACATTTAACATATAACTGATATACTGTGAGTATTTAATGAGTGGTAGCCTTAAATGTAGTACTGAGTATTGAAGCTAACTTGTCTAGAATGAGACCCAGTGCAGTTCAAAATGCTACCTATTAGAAGGGCAATAATATCAGTCAAAAAATTTGCATTCTTACAAAAGTTCAGAACAAGACTTTGCTGAATTTTTATCCCCACTGAGCTGCATTCTGAACCTTACAAAAATGATAAACAAGAAACAAGTCTTGGTTCTAGAAACTTTATTGGATTGGAAAGAAAAGGGAAAGGTTTTGGAAAAAAGAACTTTTCATTGACAGTATTGCCAGAGTCTTATTTTTTAACTCAGAAACATATTATTGTCTTCAAAAAGTTATTTTTAAAGATTATAAAAGAAGTGCTCAATTTAAGCATGTTTGAGAAATGAATTTTAGTCTCAAAATACATTTTGCTGTAACTTCCTTGCTGTGCCTTATTTTTAATTTTCCTTTTAAAAGAAGCTTCTTACTCATCAATGCTATAAACCACAACAGCCAAAGACAAATTACAGAGTTTGATTTGAAAACTACCCATGGTGCGTATGTATAAAGAGAAGCCAATTGTTATTTTTGACCAGAATTAGTTCTCTCATAACCTCTCTGTCTACCGACAGAGTGGGAAATAATTTTTTTCTTTTTGCATAACGAAAATAGCACCACTAGGGAAAGTAAAGTAGAGAAGGGTCCTGCGCACATCCTCTGGGTTCACATGCTGAGGGTTTAAAAGTCTTCTAATCAAGAGGCCTTGGTCTGATATGTTTGCCTTAGGAGGATGAGAAGCAGGTAGTCTAAATAGTTCATGACCCAGTGGCCAGATCCACTCAGAATTTCTTCCCCAAGCTCTGCTACTCCATGATGTCTTTGTAGACAACCGACTTAAAAGCCTCCTTCCCTCTAATAGGCCCATCCACCACTGACTTTCTGCACTGCTTTTGTATGCAGCATAGAGGGCCCAGTGCATGGTGATTGGGTGAAACCTGTACTACAGTGAGTCATATAAACCTTTCCTCCTGTAACTTTGGGTGTTGGGTATTTTGTCTCAGCAATGAGAAGTAACTAATCACTTCCCAAACATCATTTTACATGTGAAACATGAGAGAGGGAGATTGAGGACAAACGTTATAGTCACAACCTTTGGTCATGTTTGAGACAGCTGAGCCAATAAAATAGAACATGGAGTTCTGATGTGACTTTATGGGAACTAAGAGCTCCAAAAAGAAGCAAAATCTCTCTATCTATGATATTGTTGTGAGACAGAACTATTTCTGCCTCTTTTAGAGGAAATACATAGGATCTTACCAGTCATGAACATCTTGATTTGTTTTTCTCAAATTAGCAAATCAATAACTAAGCAAGGCCTTAAAGAGTAGAAATCAAGTATCTATTTGTAATTTGTATCTAGTCACTCATTTATTCATTTAATGTACTTCCTTTGTTTCTTTCTTTTCACTTTCTTTCTGTCTCTTGTCAGGGTGTGATACTGAGTATTGAAACCGGGGCCTTCACATTGAGTTACATTCATAGCCTTTCTATTTTTCATGTTGATATAGTATCTCACTAAGTTATTAAGGTTTCCAGGCTGGGCTTGTACTTGCAATCTTCCTGCCTCAGCCTCTCAGAGTACTAGCATTAAGGTATGCAATGCCATGAGTGAATTCCTTATTTCCTTTTGAGCTAAGAAAAATTAAGATAGATACAAAAAATGCACATGTTGACATACACAGTGGCATAGGTATACACATATGATAAACAGATAGATACACAAAGAAATCGGAATAGATGAAGATATTTCTACTTTTCTTTATTGTCCAGTGGCCTTTAATGGAAAAAAAATTTGTATTAAAAAAAAAAAAGACTTTTAAATGACTGGGAGAAGACGTTCCAGAAAAGTCTAAAACACTTGGCTTTAGCAGGGGCTATAGGAGAACTTCGGGGCACACCAAAGGGGCTTTGGACTAAGGGGTTAGGCTAAGAGCACAGCAAAAAGGATAGGGGACATTAGGCAGGTGAAAGCTGGAGGAAGAGGCAATGCACAGTTAAAGGCAAACACAAAATAGAATCACAACACTTCATCATTCTACTGATCTGCTTTCCTGTTCTGTAAAATGCATAGGACCTCCAATCTCAGGAAATCATGGAGTGTGCTTTACAGGTCAGAACCACTCAGTAACTCACCAAATCAAATGCTATGAAGCAAAAGTGTCAAGACCGGTTGATTCTCTATCTTCAGCCAAAGTGGCCCCAAGAAAGTGAAATAGATACAATGCTTTGTGCTAAAAGTTCCTGGTCCATGCAGAAACAAGAAAGGCTGAGGGTGGAGCAAGGATTAATTCAAAGGGAATTTTTGCATCTGGAATCTAGGAATTTCTGCTATTTTTACATTTGGGGAGAGGGCTTCTAAAGAATAGGCTGCAAGGACCACTTCTCATAGTTGTTATAACAACTATTTGGAATGTAACCTGGCCTACACCCCTATCTCTGACAGCTCTAATAGCAGCTGTCCTTCGTCAACCCCGTTTCTAGCTGAGCTGTGTGTAAGACTCTTTGGATGCCTGTTCACATCAGTCCTAGGAGGGCTGTCCACTTTCTCTCCTCGGTTTATAGGCTTTTGCCTCTGTGTTTAAGTTGAGAAGCTATGGTAGCTTACAAGAACATGAAAAATGTAACACAGAAACTAAAACTTCAAAGCTCTCATGTTTCCCCCTCCTTTCACATCACAGTGCTCAAGCTAGAGGCATAGCTATTACAGTGTAGAAAATCAGTACTAGGGATGATGAAAGTACAACCTGATAATTGCAACAACATGAAGTTTTGAATACTTCGACATTGGGATTGTGAGTCTGTAGAATTAAAGGTGCACTGATCTGAATTAGTCTTGACTCTTTGGTTTACTTAAATACCCACATCATATTGGTTCTTTCCATTCCAGAGTCTAACATTTTCCTCTCTAAATTTGATTCTTACTAAAACTAATTTTTAGCTCATGGTATTTAGCTCACTCTAAGGTGCTTTATTTTAGGCCCTTTCTCCCATAAACAGTGCACTCATTTCTTTGTTGAATAAGATTCTTCACATTTTTCAAGAGCTGCTCCAACATCTTTGGCTCAAATTTATCTTTGTGTCTCTGGATTTCTTAGTCTTAAACATTTATTGCATAGTACTTTTGTCTTTGAGTCATTGATTTTCATATGTTACTATCATGTGGTGAAAGATTCAAACTTTAGTATCTTTAAGAGTCACTTCTAGGGGCCTGGGATGTAGTTAGTGGCACAGTGCCTGCCTGGCAAGCTCAAGGTCAAGGGTTTGATTCCTGGTACCAAAAACAAACAAAAAGATTCACTTCTAAAAGGTGATCTAAAATTCTACACCAACATGCACATTTCAACCTGGCAATAGACATTTTATTTATCAACAGGAAAAATATGCAAAATGTATTATATACCTAAAGCATACAAGCATTAGACTCAGAGAGGATGAGACAAATCATCCTTACATAAAGTTTAAAGAGATGCAGGATTGAGTTTCTAAGTAAAAGGGGGTTACCCAGTGTTTGAAAGTTTGAGGGGAGGATGTACACAGCAAGTAAGGGTTGTCTTGCTGTACAGATGTTGTCTCCCTGGTAACAGTCTTGCTTAGATGTCAGACCCTCAATCCCTTCTTCCCAATCTTTTACTCCTGCAGGAAGATCCTTCCTAGTTAGAAAGGGGACACAGTGAGCATTTCTAACAAGCACCTTGGCATCCTCATACAGGAGTTTTATGGCTGATACTTACTGTTGTACCTATTCACTTTATTTATGACACTCAGTAACTTCCACTGAGTAAAGATGGAGGAAACCTTGGTTGTTTTCTTAAATTTATTAAGGAATTAAAGCCAGATGAATTCTGTATATTTCCCTTAACCTGATAGACTTGTGACTGCTGAATAACACATTTGCTTAAGAGTGCTTATCCCTTTACAACCTGTTTGTTTACTTGCTTGTTTTTAAACAATTTTATGTGCTGGGGCAAGTTGACTGAAGAGTGGCACTTGGCGATCTCTTTATTATTTAGGTCTTCTTAAATCATTATTCCAGGGTCCTGAAACACCCAGAAGAGTTACTGATAGGAGATACAGAGGGACGTTCTTTTATTTTGTTTTGTTTGTTTTTTGGAAACAGGAGTTCACTATGTAATGCAACCTGGCCTTGTTTATATAGCCCAGGCTGGCCTTGAAATCACAGCAATTCTCCTGCCTCATCCTCCTCAATGCTGGGATTACAATTGTGTGCCTGGTGGAGAGCTGCTCTATAATCCTGCTGCTTCTCAAGCCAGGCTCTACATTCCAAAGAGCCCCCACCCCACTTCCTGTCTAGCTCTGTTTTTCAACGAGCAGGACCACATACCCTCTGGAATGCCCTCTCTCCAGGCGGCCCTCACTCTTTTGGGGCTCACTCAGTGTTAGACACTTCCCAATCTGCCTTGCACTCAAGGCCATCTCTCCCTTTAGATTCCAAACTCCTAAGGGTAATATGACCATCCTGTCTGTTCCCTTCATTTGGGCACGCCAAAAATGCTTGCACAATGCCTAGGCTTGCAGTGTGCATTCCATTGCTCCATAATTGTGTCCAGTGGAAATTAGAATTTGTACTTTGCTTACCATTTTCTCTCTTGGAGCTCAGAGTACATCACAGGAGATGGATGCTTTCCAGAGTGCCTCACCACTCCACGCATCAGAAATGCTGTATCACACAGAACTCCAATGAGCTAGCATAGATTATAATTGGTAGCATCCAGGCACCTCATGCTTTCTATGCCAGATGAGACGATATTTAAAAAAAATATATGAAGAGGTTAGAAAGGGTCCAGATGGCTTGTAACAGGGATGTAAACAACCTGACATGTCCACAAAGGTATAAAAAATGTCATTTTTAGACCTGAATGATGATAATAGAAAAGTCTCGGCAATTCTGGCAAAGTCATACAAAGTGTTCAGGGAAGCCCTTATCAGTATTTTAGCATATGCAGAATGTAGATGTGCAGATTTTATTTCTCTCCCCACACTTCTGAAATTGCATTTGTAATTCACTGCTAGAACTAACAAAAAGACTAATTTTTTGGTGTATAATCCTCTGCAATCACAGGAACATGCCAACTACTTTTCCCTGTCTCTTGCAGTACAAGATTGTGTTAGAGAGAAGCATAAACCAATTAAATGTCAGGAGCAATTAACTTCTGCATTTTTCACGCAACACAGAATGAGAAAATTTTATAGTGCTCCTATAATTAAAGTTAATAAAAATGAATACAGAATTCCCCAGCGACTCATAAGTCATTCAGATTTCTATGACCACAACACACAAAGATTCTCCAACTTGCGTAAGTCCCATAGCTTCAGTGGAAATGTTGAAAGACTGGATCTCTTTTGATTTTTCACATCTACCTATGCAATAAATTCACCACTCTGTTTTACTGCTAAACATAATGAGAAGTGAATGCTACTGAACTCATAAAAGGAGGAAGATGGTCCATCTATTTGGGTCATTTGAAGGCCTTGATTACAGAGGCAGAGTGAATTCTGTGCTCAACAATATCAAGTCAATGATAAAGGGTGCAGAGGGGCTAAAAGCAAGAGAAAGTTTGGAGTCAAGGAGAAGAGAAGTCATATTAAGTCTCATTTCAAATCCATTTCAAGGCAAGAGAGGATTTAAAATGAAGGATATTGTCAGTATCTTCCTGTACCTAACAAATAAAAGGTATAGCTAAAACAAATAGATTTTTGAAAGCATACAGATGCATATGTACATAATTACACATAGAATGCTATTTGAGGAATATCTTCCTACCAAACAGTACATATGTATGTGCATGCATACTCAGTGCTTTGCAAGTACAGTCGGAAAGAGTACTTTTCTGGAGTTAACAAATACCAAAACTCACAAATACTTCTCTCTGTTGCTTGTCAAAACTGGATGCTATTCATGCTTAGATTCATCAGTGTACTTGTAATCTGTACTAATGTGTTACAAAGAAAAGTGATCTTTTTTACTTTAGAAGGTATAAAACCTCAGAGTTAAACATACTAGGTTTTATCAGAATAAATAAAATGTATGTAATTTATTTTTTATATATGAAGTAATCCAAGCTCTTAGAAGAGGGGTAACAGAGTTAAAAATAATCATCCCAAACCCAACAGTCAAGAAGTAATTTTTGTTGTCATTTTGTTTTCATTAGGCCAGTACTTTTGTACACATAATTAGAAGAATAGATAAATGATAGGTACATAAAAGATAGAAACCAAAGTAACTTCACAATATATGATGTTAGTATGCATATTTTATTAATGTATTCATCATCTAGACATGGCCAAAAATAAGGTACAGTTTGCACTGAAATAATTATTATTTTTCTCTCTGGTATGAGAAACCAAGCTTTTAAAAAATTTTAAAATCTGTGGGGTTTACATATTTCTTGGAGTGTGATATTTAATCAGCAATCCTGGTTTTTTTATCCAACTTCTTTGCCAGTCAGCTGGGAATGTGGATATATCTCATTAAAGCACAGAAATAAAAGCAATAGTCATTCAAGAATATAAGTCATAAGCCTCTAAACAACTCAACTTATACCAAGGTCTACCAAAGGCAATGTAAAGTAATAGTAGTAATAATAATAATAGTAATAATAATGCAACCTAAATAAAGTCAATCCACAGGGTTTATTCAAAAGAAAGTTTAAGCCGTGGGTGGTGTCACACGTCTGCAATCCCAGCACTTGGGAGGCTGAGGCAGGAGGATTGTTGCAAGTTCAAGACCAGCTCAGGCTACAAAGAGAGCTCAAGATGAGCCTGAGCTAAACTAAATAGTAAGACTCTGTCTCAAAAAGATAAAAAAAAAAAAAGGAAATTTAGTAAATGCAACTGTTGATATAGAAGTGCATAGTAACATCCCTACTCTCCACAATTAAACTGGATTAAATTAGGTCTTCTAACATCACTTTTGACAAATTTTATTTCTATGTACATTGTCCCTAGACAAAGGGAAATTTGAACAGGGTGGGTAGGCTGTTGTTGACAGACACTGGTGCGAAAACAGTTGTTTAGAGGCCATGCAACCAATACGTGGAGGAAGCTGTACTCAAAACTAAGTTTTCTGGCATTGGTATCTTAAATGGTACAGCTTGCTAGTAAGAATGAATAAATGAAGGCAAAAAGTTTCTACAGTAACTGACTACAGCCAGGGGTATCCTTAGGACTTTAGAAAGACACTTGGCCTAGATGCAATCTTATATGAGAGTAAATGCCCAGGTATCTGGGAACATTAGCCTATTCATAGGAAAAGCTAGCTAGCCAAGGCTTCATTCTTCTATCCATAAAGCACTTCTTGTCTCAGATAATGCCAGGATCAGGGAGCTTGCTTTTATTTTCCATGTAGGAACCAGCAGCCTGTATCTGCATCTGAGCTGGACATCTAGCCATCCTCACGAGGGATTAACAACTCAGAGGTGAAGAAGGGGCAGCAGAAAGGAGATCTACTGAGGGCTGCCACGTTCTTTTGCAATCTTGATGCCAAAGGACAGTGCAAGTGAAGCAAATCGGAAGTCACCCTGAGAGATACATTGAGTTTTCTGAAAGAAATCTTTCTATGAAGTCCTTGAAACAACATGTAAAATACAAGATTTTGTACAGGAAGTTTAATGATAAGAATTAAAAGGGAATATGATAAGAAGCAGGGCAAGCCTTGGGTCACAATGGAATGTCATGTATAAATTTAAATTAGCTTCCTCTATGACTCAACCCTAATATAAAATGACTTAGGATCAGTAGTAACACAATTTAAATAGTTGTTGGCTGCTTGTACTAGAGTCAAATGAAGACTGCCTCTTTTATGAAAGCTGTCTATATTACAATTTTAGTGTATTCGCTATCCAACTGAGCATTTGTTCTACCATCTAATATCCCATCTTGGATTTCACTGTGTTCAGTTTCGATCCTACTCATGTGCTGCATATGTCACTACAGAAGAATGCTTTGTTGCTTGTGTAGCTGTTCTGATTGCCTAAGCCAACTGCCTAGTACTGCGTGCTTCTTGAATCCTAACATGAATGAACATAATGTTTTAGCAGAAGCACAGGCTGCTGGACTGGGAAGGGTCCAGCTTCCCTCAGAACTTCTGCTGCTGCCTTTGAGAGTTCAGGAAAGGCACTTCACACCTGACAGAGGCTGTTTTATCAGCCACAAAACAGATAATAGCAACTAACTATTGGGTTTTTCTCAGGGTTGCAATGAGTGGGCTTTGCTCATATGGAAAAAAACCCACAGAATTTTAATACGAATTTTGAAGTTGGGAAAAAGATTCTCAAAAGAGTCACTGTCAAGTGTCCTACATCTTCATGTTTCTGCAAGGCCATTATGTGGCGTTACACAGTCGGGCTTCTTGAATGATGGGGTTGTCTTGGTAATGGTGCTGTAATCAGTCAGACATTGAGAGAGCCATCAGAAGTACCCTTAAAGAGAAGTGGTGTCCAGAGACTTCAGACTTGCCTGGGACCAGAGTTACCCAGAACACCTTTTGTGAATTTTCCTACCTTTCCATTTCTTTGATTACAAAACAAAGATAGTGGTGCTTATTCTTCCTGCCTCACAATATCCTACTGGTAACTAGTGACAGTATTAAAACACCTCTAACTGTTCATTTGCATTTTAAAGTATATTGTGGCACTGTATCTTTACATATCAATGTGGAAATGGCTCTTCATCCAGTAAT
>RJWT010041814.1:0-12249 GCA_004365215.1 Cuniculus paca
GGGTAGAGGGTAGCGATGCTGCTGCTAAATATCCCACAACACACAGGTTAGTTCTGGCTTGTATGTCTGTGGTTCCTTAAAACAACAGGAAGATCTGCAGAGTTTCCCACAGCAGTGAAATACCACATTAAAAAGACAGAATATGCACCAAAGACCTATGGAGAAAGGCGTAGGTGAAGAGTGAGAATAGATGGGGAAGCTGAACAGAGAAACCATCCAGGAAATCAGGACAGAGAAAGGGTACAGACCAGCATTATGGCTGCGGAGGAGGACAACATGGACAGAGGCCAGGTAGAGAAGAGGAAGTGGCAAAGGCAACAGAGGAAACGGCAGAGTGGCAAGAGGAAAACCTGAGAAGGCTCTCACCCCTCAAAGATAGCATTTCAAGGGGGATGGAGCACTCAGCAATGTAGAATCAGGCATGAAGATGAATTAGGAGACAGTGGAACTGAGTTCATCCTTGGCACTCCAGAACAACTCAAATGAATCCGTTAAGCTTGAGATTAACATTTTCTAAATTTAATAAAAGTTTTTCTTTTTTTAATTTAGATCGAAATCTTGTATCTTTACTGACACAAGCCCTGCCTTCCCAGGGTAACTTTCTCTTTCTCACACAGACTGGATCTTCCTACTTGTTCCTGGGGCTTCTATCTTGAATTTGTTAAAGGACTCTAAGCAAACCTGCTCTTGAGGAACAAAACACTGTCCTTCCATTTCCAACAAGAAAGTTAATGAAGGGATAATACATGCAACAGAAAGTATAGATACTAATTCTCTGTCTAAACCAACAAATGTTATAACTAAACAATAATCTTAACAGGAGTATAATTACCACTGGCTGTGCCACATAGATATGTTCTATGGTTGTACGCGTAATTCCTTAAAATGAACTGGTTTACAACTGTCAGGTAGATAAAGGCTGCCAGCTACCTGTGACTCCACTAATTACTTGTTAGAGAACACCCAACCTATTAGGAAGGGGTTAATTTTCTCAGCAGCACGCCTATGGTCACCACTGAAGCAATTATCACAACAGAGTAAGAAATCAACATGCTGCCTACGTAGGAGATGGCTGGAACAGCATGCTGCCCTTCTGTGCGGCTAAGTGCCAGCTTGTTCTCCCCCAGGTACCTGGGGACAGCAAGTGGCCTGGCTGTAACTTCCTGCCATTTAGTCACAGGACAAGGTAACACAGGATTTTAATTATCTTGAGGTTTTACAGAATACAGGTACAGACACACTATTGTTTAATATCACGCAATTGTATCTTGCATTTAGTATTAGACCCTCAGCTATTTATATCCAAGGAATTCTCTGTACCTGAAGCCCTGGGCTTCTCTATTGGGCTGGGGACAATATTTATTAGACATCAAGAGATGTGGAATCTAGGTCAGGCTTGGGTGTTGCGGAGCGCCCTTGAAGACTAACATGCAATACTTCATAGATGATCAAACGCAATCCATTTAGAACCATTTGCACATTCTAACAATAAAATCCTGAGAGAAGCACAGAAGTGTCAGAATGTCTATCCTGGAGAGTGAGTGTCTTCAAAATAAAAGGATCCTTTCCAGTGTATCCTGGAAGACCATTTCTTTGGGCAAATTCAGAGATAAATAAAGAGGATCCTTCTAAAATTTCTTTTTCAATAATCCTTTAGCTGTGATTAAGAAGATGCCACATATTCAGTGATCCATAAGTCCTAGTGCATTTTATGATCTATGGAAGGCGAACATGGAGACCATCATTGTAACCAAAGTCAGAATGTTGGTCAGTTCTCCCTCATTGTAGGGAACACCTGAGATTATCAGCTTACAAAGAGCACAGGTGAATTCTGGCTCCAAGTTTTGGGTGATTCAGTCCACGGTCCATTAACCTGTTCCCGTGGGGAGGAAGCACATCATTGCTGCAGGAGCATGGGTCAGAGGAAAGCCAAGACGAGCAGAAGGAGCTGGGGTTTCATTGTGTCCCTCACGGGCATGCGTCCCAAGACTGGAAGAGCTCCAAGAAGGTTGCACCTCATGAAAGTTCTCCCATTTTTCATCAGCACCCCAGGAGAAGGCGTGACCAGGGTTCCTGGATGGACATAAGTGAGTGACCAGTGTGCCAGGAGCTGTCATAGCACAGTTAAGACAAAGGGTCCTTTCCCTTGGATGGAAATCCAACAAATAACCAGAGCAACAGGCTGCATGAGTTGTCACATGGTTCGCTGTTTATATAAGATTAAAAACTAAAATATAAAAAAGCAAAATTCTGTCCCTTAAAATATGACAGGAATAAGTAATCTGAATGAGGAAGAAAATGGATTGGAATTTACAAACCAAATGTGTGGAAAACACAATAATTAAATGAGAGTGATTATTAAATTTCTCAGAACCAAATACATAGCCCCCCAACACAATGTAAGTCATATTTTCCACATCACGTCTCTGCCAGTCCATTGTGCGCTGATTTGTGACGTTTCCTGTGTTTTCTAGTGGTTCAGTTTGCATGCTAGTCTGTTCTGTACCTAAGGTTTATTCTCTAACTAGTTTTTAACATATCATAGCTTTTACTTGGAAATCCAAAGACACATAGTGAAGACATATTATATTCTCATATTCTTTGTAAATCAGAGCATTAAATAGATTATCAAGTGTTCACCCAAAATGTAAATTCCAGTGAAGTGATAAAAATTTCACTGGGAGAATTTTTAGGTATTCTCAGCATTGCATATACTACTTTTCAAACAGCAGTAGAAAACAAATGAGTTTCATTTGCTCCTAACATTTACTTTCTCTTAAATCATATATTTAAACCTCAGTTCATAATCCATAACAAAGTCATCAGTAAAATACAATATAAAGACAATATTTTTATTCCAAGATCCAAATTAATATATTTTTATGATGCATTAAATAAGTTAGTGGTCCCGTAACTGTTGTCATTGCATTTCCACAGGACTTTGTTATTAACTTTCATTTTGCATCTACAAGACTGCTCTTTATGAAGTGCTCAGAGAATGAACATGTATCATTTTACACTTTAAATTGAAGCCAAATGTGCACTGGACAGTGAGTTTCTAATCTCTTAAAAAGACACTTGGAATCACATAGAGTGAACTTAAATTCTCTGCAGAAGCCCCACAGAGAAACAGTATACAGAGCTCCAGGCAGCTTGGCACTGTGTTTTGCTCACGATGATTGAGTGACAAACTTAGGTCAAAGCCTGGAGTCACCATGTCCTGCAATGTCTCCATTTCCTCATTGTCACATGAAAGGTTCAGAGAAATAAACTCTTAGCTCTCAACAGCTCTCAAATGTTATGACAGTAAAGTGGTAGGATTCTATAGTTTCAGGGAAAAGAATAAAAAGAATACAGCTCTAATAATATACTATTACGATGTCCATCCACTTTTAGCCAAGAGAGACAGCCACAATTGGGTTTTAGCAGATTTCTTTAATAGAAAAAAAAATAGCTAAACTTATTTAATAAGCAAACATTTAAAAAGATGCTGTTTTATTAACCAAACTGATTATTTTAAACTGGGGTGGAACATTCAATACAATTTTCATTTTTTTGTTTAAAACACATTTTTTTTCCAAACTGTATTGACTCAAAATCAAATCAAGTATAGTAAGTCATATATCGGGTCAGGTGACATAGTCACGGTCAACCTACTGCACATACGTCCCCACCTGCAAGCTAACAGAAGCGCGAATTAGAGCTCCATGTGGTGAGTATGTGTGGAAACAACACAGTGTACGTTTCTCTGGGAAAACAAAATGGTGTACAGATAAAATGGCATTACATGGAGTCAGACCTTAATAGCCTTTAACAATCTGATCTATAGCATTCTATGAGCAATTAAAGTTACTCCCAAAAAGCAATCACACAAACAACTTCATTTACAAGGCAGAGACTTCAAACTCAGTCTCTACTTCTCTAAATTGGAAATGGAGGGCCTTTGCTCTTAAGCCATCTTCATAAGCCCCTGCTGGGAGACAATGCTTTAGCCACAGTGAGAGCAAACTCATATCACTTGTCCTTCTAAGTGACTTTCCCATAAACGCCCAGCTTTCTGAACACAATGTTTTGAATGGAGAGAAAAATAGCCTACATTACTTCAACTAAGAAGCTGAAATATAAGCTTTATAATATGAACTAAAGTGGTGCAGTGACTTTGGGGGCCATTAAACTTTCAAGGAACACTTAGGAGATCCTTTCTGTTTGGAGCTTCTGGTAGCTATGCCAATCTTGTGACCCTCACCTGAATATAACAACTGAAAAGTAAATGAATGAATAGCAAATATATAGAATACACACATTGGAATAATACGTCGGAAGGTTTCGTAGCTGTGCCTTTGTTTGGTTTGGGCCTTTGCTTGCTTTGCTTGTTTCCCACTGACCTGGGTCCAGCTCCCTAGGGAAGCATATGCCTAGGGAATGAGCTGATTTCATGAATCCAACTTTCAGAGAGAAGCTGCAATCCTAGAGACTGCACTTCTGACAACAAAGCAATTATTAGACAGGCAGAAGCATGGCTTTTACTTTTCTTTGCAGAAAGTCCCCTTCCAAATCAAAATGACATCAGCTACACTGACAGTGGGACCAGGAGGAGTAGTCATCAATCTTTGTACAGTTCACAATTTGACTGTGCTATTAAGACAGTTAAAGAGAAGAATAAACTGAAGGCTTAAGGAGAAACCCTACTTCAAACCACATCAAGACAAAAAAATAAAGTTCATGGAATTACATTTATATTAAATATCGAGGCAAAGCACAAAATGGGCTACAAAATGGTTTGATGTTGGGGAGTATCATAAAAGCACTATGGTCAGTTTCTACTGCACTCTGTACTTCACTCTGTCATGTGCTCTGTTGATTGTCCCTATAATATTTACTATACACTTAGTCGATCTCTTCTTTAAGTCACTGCACCCAAACTTCTCAAAGTTTTAATGTAAATCAGTTCCTATTTCAACTTCTTTAAGCCAGAAAGTTTTTTTTCCCATTTTTGAAATTCTTTGAATTTCTACCATTAGATTTTCTGCTAGCAGTAGTCAAACAAATGGAATAGAGACATACGTCCTCTCCCCTCTACCTGTTAATATGGGGATGTATTTATCATCTTTGTGAAATCATTATTGTGTTAAGGTTTCACAACCTTTTATCTTTTACCTCCTTAAATAGCGGAAACTAATAAATTGCTATTTTGTAGTCTGAAACCATCCATTCCAAAGGTTTAACTAAGTGGATTATTATTTTTTAACAGTAGCTTACCACAAAAACTTGAGAGTATACAGGAACATCAACATGAGACAGACTGTAAGATACTGCACCTATATCTGCTTCAGAAGCTCAGATGAGGGCAGCAGATGAAGTACATGTGTGAAGTTTCCAAGAAGAGGAATGAAGGACATCAGGTAGAGGGGAGTTAACCTATATTCAGCCCAAACTGGTTCAACATTTTAAAAAATGATAGAAAAACAGCAGCTCTCATACCATACCTAGAGGTGGTACACAGGCTCACTTCTCATGAATGTCATACAACAAATACAATAGTACCTGAGCTCTTTGTTTTGCAAAATATTAGACTGTATGTGAATTACATACAATGCATGTCATAATGGTCTTCAACTTGCTACAACATAGATTTATATTCATATATGTAAATACTACATGAACATATATAAATCACACATGAAATGTTATATATCCTATGCACACATATTTTACATATTTTTATTTTTATAATACAGAAATAATTGGAAAATGCAGTCCAAAAGGCAAGAAGATAGTACATTTCATTTCTCATTCTCACATACATGTCATCCTGGAATGACTCTCTCATGTGCCCTTTATATCTATTTTAAGGAGATTCAGCCCATTTCGCCTGCAAGTTTTCTTTTCAGTTCATCTAACCTTTCCATTTCCATTGTCATTTATCCCATTTAATTCTGTGTCAATTTTTCTTGCTGGAGTTATTCCAATAAGCTCCTCATTGGTTTCCCAAACATACACTGATTGCCTGGGATTTGTTCTTTAGGCTATTGCCAGGGTGATCCTTCTGTAACACAAATCTAATCATATCACTACTCACCTCAAGCAGCCCTCAATAGCTGTCACATAAACCCCACTGCAGGGCAAAACCGAGGAAGGGCCTTCTCATTGGTTGACTGATGTATGTGGGTTCAGCGGTGACTGCTACCAAGATCCAAAATCTACCCCCACCACTGCCTAGCTGAGGCACAGGGTCAGCTATCCACTAAAGAGATAGATTCTGCTCCCTCTGACTGTGCTCCTATGAGCCACTTGACACCTCTCACCACAGTTAATACAGCAGCCCTCCCAACTCCTCAGCAGAATTAGAGAAAACAAGGCTTGGGTATTCATTTTAATAATACCAGAGCCATGGGATGGCTGTGGGAAAAGTCTAATAAAGAATGAATGGATCAACGTTTAAGGAACAAGTGAAAAATAAACCATGCACTTTATGACTATCAGCAAAATGCGAGGATGACATACTGAGCTGAAAATCCAATGAAAGCTCCTGAAAATAGTCATGGGTGAGCATACGCCTTCCACTGACATCATGTTACAACTTTCAGCAATGTCAGCAATAAGGTTCTGCAATGCTGGGCTACTTTGCTAAAATTATTTCATCTTATAATTTTCAAACGTCTTAAATATGTTATCTAAATCTGTTTCAAAAATAAACTGGTGCTCTTGAGATTTAAGTATCTCCATTTTCCAAATAAGGAAAAGTGAAGACCAAAATATCAAATGACTAATGAAAAACAGTCCTGTAAGTCAGCAATCTGCCTCCTGTGAGGGCTTGTGGCTGTGTAGAACAGTGTGGTTCGCACAGCACAGAGAGGATCCCCACCCCAAAGGCTGCAACGAGGGGCGCACAGGCAGGCAGGAAAGCGAACAACAGCCTGGAAAAGCGAAGCAATCCTTGGGCCAAGGGGAAAGAATAGAAGCGAAAAACAACTGCAGTCTGTCTGTATTTGCTGGTCACAGCAGAGTCATCCATTTCATGAATGAGACAGGGAGGACCACAAAGTGAGACTTGTTGCCAAGTGATGCCAAGATGGCTTGGAAAGAACAGAGCTGACACCAAAGTTACCACCAGTGATGTCTATGCTGCATGTTGCTGCTTGGTTATATGGTATTTTTGGCAAATTTTAATTCTTCAGTAGTGGTACTAGCTATAACATAAAATATGGGGCAGCTCTAGTGCCATGTAAAAATTAATGAAAGCTGTATTTGGATCCAGAAGAGACTCAGCATTTATTACACAGATTTTCATCATTTAAATTTCTCTGTAATCCTGATACTTGTTTTCTATGTGTAAAATGGAGAAGACCATGTCTATTTTAAATATATGTTTCAGGATGAATACAATGGTAGAATATTAAACATGATGAAATGTTCTATTCAGATAAGAGAATTAAAATCACTTCTCTCTCCATATACATTGATGAACTCTACTGCCTGAAAATTAAGTAATATTTGAGTATAATTATAATGTATTTATTAAAATGTTTGTCCCATTTAAATAGCTATCAACATTTAGAAGAAGAACAACAATTCATAGCTATTCATGCCTTATTGTCACATTTCAGTAAATACATCAATTTGTGGATGCCATTGTAGAGAGTATTGGAAATTACTTTCTACCCACATACACACTGCCACAGTTCCATGTAGCTGATAGTCATTATATTGTAGAAATGGCCCAATAGGTACTGTATTCAGCAACAGTATTTCTATATTTTATTATGGTGATGTTGTGTCACTTGACAAGAAGCACTAAAAGTTGGTGCCATCATAAAGCACTATGAGATCAGTAACATCAAATTACCTTGAGAGCTAAAATAATGAAATTGATTTCCTCTAACATGATGTGAGGATCTGGATCCCATCACCTCTTTTCCATAGTGCACATTATAACTAGTTTAACCTATTTTGCACAGTGGCATTTACAACCCATGGCCTTGAATCTAGGATAGTAAATGAACAACATCAATGAATCACCATTTTTCCTTCCAACACAAAGCTGGAAAGCTTGTTTAGCTCAACAAAATAGCTAGAGAAAGCTGTCTTGTTCTGTTAAAATTAATAAAAGGTATGAATTTTAAAATATCATTCCAAGTTTGAGACTTTCAAAGTGTCATAATTGTAAAATGACTTCAACAAAAATGACAAAGTCAAAGAAAATTGCACTTTGGTGGGAAAATAAAAATAAAGTCAAGAAAAAAAATAGCGTCAAGAGCAGTTAGAAGACAATGGAATTGGATGTATCAAGTCACTGCCACAGTAATTCAAAATCATGCAACGCTTGACAAACATCGCAGCAGGAACACATCAGCTTAGATGTACAGTGACAAATAAAAACAAAAAAATCTGTCAGATGATGTTACAAACATGGAAGACAGCACATTTATTGAAAATTGTATGGTCCCGGGAAGCTTCTTCATGTTTACAGTAACGTAAAGAAGAAAGATGAACTCAAAAGCACCCAGAGTAGCAAAGTCTTTCTACTCTCTCAGAAAGGCAGGGACCCTCAGCAATGTACCCTTCCCCAAAGAGAAAGCTTGACTGCTTCTGCTGAATATATAAAATACTGCTCAGTGCACTAGGGCTTAGCAGGAAATCAGTAACTCCTCATAGATGAGTCTCTGCATAGTAACCAGAAAACATGGTGAGAAAAGTAAAGTTTACTTAACAAAATGTAATGATTTCTACCATAATAGCAGCTACATTGTTTTGATTTTTTAAAATCCATCCGTGAGTTTCTATAAGGTAAAGATAAAAGAATGTGAATAAAGCAAACACCTTTGAAAAGGCCATCATTGGCTAACGTCGTATGAAGTAGGACTCAGTGAAAATGAGAGTTTCCTCAAACACATAAGTCATCACAAAAAAAATTGGAGATTTGAAAATGATTTTCACCCAGACTATCTAGTTCAGACACAAATCATATTGCTTTTAAGAAAATTTTTAAATTTTACAATAAAGAAGAGTAAACATTTTCTTTGTTAACTAACCACATTTCTTAAATTTGTTCAGTTTTCCATATTTTTGTTAACTTTTCCACATTTTGTTAACATTTTTATTTAACTGCTTTTCTAAAATATAAAGTGTATACAACTAATAATAAAAGAGTTTGAGATTTTGTTTCCAAGTTTACTAAACCAGATGTGGTAGTGCAATACCCATAATCCCAGAATTCTAAGAGGCCAAGGTAGTAAGATCATGAGTTCAAGGTCAGCCTGGGCCACATAGCTAACTGAACCCCAACCTGTAACATACGGACACCCTGTCTCTAAAAACAACAACAACAAAAAAATTCAATGGCTGAGAAATACAATGAATATATTCTACAGAAGATAATTAAATCATTAAAGCATTCTGTTGTAAAAGTATATGTAATAGTTTCAAGGAATAGCTGTAATATATTTGTAAATTTTATTCTTAGTTAATTCTGAATGCGTGACTATTGAGATTGTTTTTTCTTTTATCACCCTGTTTCAAAAATCCACCAAATAATTTATTCTTAAAACTATGGAATTATATGTTTAAGCAACCATAATGATGTAAAATTCGATCTGGAGAAATACTGGTAAATGCAACATGGTTAGACGAAGGTACAATGACTGTGGCTGCCAATTTAATTGATTAGAGTTTGACTTACAGGATAGGAAACAAATGTTGACAAAAAAATAAAAAAAATGTAGTCTGAGAATAATCCTAGAGATATGGAATGCTCCAGAGTCAGATAGGGGTTCCAGTATAACATATGCCACTGTGTGATTTAGAAAACTATATCAATATTTTAAAAGAGTTTTAGAAAGTTGAACTGTGAAATGTGTGATAAAAATCTCTTCTTGAATCTGCTTACTCAAGATTTTGAAAGAGAAAAAGAAATATCTCCATCCATCTTCAGAGTAGAATCCTAAAATGTGTGGGCTGTCCATTTTCATACTCTGCATTGGTCCGTGTAAATTTATAGCCCTAAAACCAAGAATGTTTATGAAGTTGCTCGATTTTCCAGAGTATAATAATCTATTAAAGGCAAAATATACAATGTAATTGAGTCTGATGAACTGTTGCTCTCTAGCACTGATTGCATGGAATTTAAATACATTTGTGTGAATTTTAACAAGACTATTTTGAGCATATTGTTTTTGATAATTAAAACTAAATGATAATATAATATTATGGAATTTTAAAACTTAGCACTATAAAATGAATGCTTAAAATCCTTCCAAAGTTGCATGTCAAAATCCTAATCCCCGAAGTGAAGGTATCAGAAAGTAGAGTCTATGGAGCTGAACAGGTCATGAGGGTGGAGCCTTCGTGAATGAGATTAATACCCTCATAAAAGAGGATAAAGGAGCTTATTCACCTCTTTCACACTTTGAGGACACAAGAAAATACTGTCTCTGAACAAGAAAGTGGACACTTACCAGACTCTAATCTACCAACACCTTGATCTTGAATTTTCCAGCCTGTAGAACCACTAGAAATAAACCTTTATTATTTATAAGCCACACAGTTTATATTGCATTATAACAGCTCAAATGGACCAAGACATAGAGTTTGAATTCAAGTGAATGGAATTTGAAACTCAGTTTTGCAAGATACCGCATTTTACCTTGCACACATTCTTTAAATTATGCCAGCCACACATTCACTTCCTTTAAAATGGAGATAAAACACCTGCTTCCTAGGACTGTTAAAAGGATGATGTGATACAGTTGAAGTGGTTAGCAGGGACCTTTAGAAATCAACACCACTGAAATGAAATGAGGGCAGGATTATTTGTTTTTTTTGACCACATAAATGTTCAATAAATAACTGGTGAATGAATGGATGGATGGATGAATGAATAAATAACTTGTTATTATCAATAGCAATTTTAATAATTTCCCATAAACATAAATAGCAGCCTGAACACAAACCAGTAGATTCTCATTGTCTGCAGTAGTCAGGGTCTACAAAGTCAGTGGAAACACTGATTTAGCAAATAATGAACAATTGCTCCTGGGAAAATAAAAGGTTACATCTCTGGAAGCCTCTGGTCAGTACATCTTCATCAAGGGAGGAATATGCAACCTTGTTGTGTGTGTATTTCTGTTCAGAGATATTTTATTCAACCTACATTGCTGGTTCATTAACATTGAACTCAGTCGACAGTTCTATAACCCACGTGAAACAAAGCTTATCTAATGCACATATTTTCTTCACAAGGCACATCATAGCTTTCTTGGAGTTATAAACATTGGATAGTATGTTAGCATAGCACTTGAGAGCTATTAAAACAAAACAAAAATCTCAAAGAAGAATTTTGGAACCAGGGATATACCTTAGTGCCTGCCTGGCAAGCACAAGGTCTTGAGTTCAATTCCTGACTCTTAAATGAATAAATAAATAAATGAAATAAAAAAGAGTGAATTTTTTAAAGCTACAGAACTAGGTAGAAAGTGAAAAGGGATGTTTGTCTTCAGTATGGGAGCTGAAAGGAAAGCAGAACATTGCTTTGTGGGCCCACGGCTGGCCCAGTGCACATTTTAGACGGTTCCTAAGAGGAAGGACACTGAGCATTCACTCTGGAGGGACAAATCCATTCTAATGAGTAGATAAGCACAAAATATGGATGCACACATGATGAGGATTCATGGTGTACCTAACAGGAAGCATACAGTATTTCTATAACTACCATTCCTTCTAATTCTGCGTATCTCTCCTCTCCTCCCTTTGTTTAACACTATCATAAATGTGGATTTTCAATAAGTAAACATGTAATGCTTGCTAAAAAGAATAAGCAGTGTATGATCTGAAAAGCTCCATATACAAGAGGACTGAGAATTTCACTATTTTTCATCATATATCATTCAAAAATATTGCTTATAACCAATGAATATTACTGGGTTGCAGAATAAGAGACCAAACTGAAGCAAGACATAGAAAACTACTACCTTCCATCAAGGTCTAGAGTTGGCTACAGAATAGTCTTCTCTTTTTCTTTCTGTATGTTTGGTTACCCATGGTTGACCATGATCAGAAAATAATAAATGGAAAATGCCACGCATAAACAATTTATAAGTTTCCCATGACAGGTCTTTCTGAGTGGTGTGATAAAATCTCATGCCATCCTGTCCCCTCCTACCCAGAACATGAACCATCCTTTGGCCAGCGTATTCACACTGTATATGTTACCCATCCATGCATCACTTAGTAGCCCTCAGGGTTACCAGATTA
>RJWT010041815.1:0-12249 GCA_004365215.1 Cuniculus paca
AAAAAAAAAAAAAAAGAAAAGACAAAAAGGTCACTGCTGGCAAAAATGAATTTTAGGATCTGAAGAATACAGTTCAAGCCACTACAGCATCTAAAAAAGAAAGACTGGACCATCAGAAAAAAGGAAGTCGTAGAAATATGCATGTCCTTAGACACTAGAGGATAAATATGAAGAATAAAGCACTTCACAGCACAGATTAGCCCCCACCAAAAAGCAGCAACAGGGCAGGAGAAAAGCTATGTGGACAAAAAGACTTGACCTTTGACCTAGGCCAGCCTCTGCCATCAGCAACCTGCTGCTAGCCCTTGGCCAAATGGGTAAAGCAGCCACCAGAGGAGAGAGAGGCTGTGCGCGTGTCTTATGTAGGTTCCCATTCACCATGGCTAATCTAGCTGCCGCCCCTGCTGAAGGTATAATCATCAAGCCAGGGAGATCAATGCTCCATGCTCCATGCCTCTTGTTTCCCTCATTCCGCATTAATTCATAACCAGTCCTTCAAGTCATCAGATGAGCTCTAAGTCACTATTTTTGATGCCATGTAATATTCCGCGGAGTCACTCCACAGCCTTTCCTGCTGTGGCCTCCTTTCACATTACAGCATCTATAAACTTGCTCTCGTGGCAGGAAAATGGGAAAGGTTGCCAAGACTGTGTGGACACCGGAGAAGATCCTGTCTGACTTGTCTCCCACAAACAACCTCCTTCCTCTATTCCTGCTCTAATTTCACATCGCACACCAAAATTTAACACATCGGAGAAGAGTTGGATTTCTGCAAGGATAAGTGTAGCTCTGGAAATTGATTTATATTTTTAAAATCCACCTCTGGCTGCCAGGAAACAAGGCTACTGCTCTCTCAAGTAAATGATGAAAGCAGAGAAGTTCTTTGAAGAGCTTTCCAGGAGACTTGGCAGTGAGATTATACAACAATGCTGAAAGGGCTGCAGAAATGTCCTCAGAGGACAGTCGGGAGCAAGTATCCAAAATTCTTGTGCAAAAGTTCATGCAGGTTCTTTTTGGAATCACCACATATGCACCAAACTTTCTTATGAGCAGCATGAATGGATTTATGAACTGGCAATGGAAATGGTGAAAGAGAACGCGTCTACCTTCCTATTGTCCACAGGTCAGGGGCACTGTGACAGGATGTCCTTATAAGGCGTTCCTTTCCTGTTGTCCCTCAAGTGAAGGCGGCAGGGGCACACTAGAGCAAGTGGTGCTTTCCATTTCCTGGAAGCTGACCACAGGGCTGATCTGTAATTACCCGGACGTCCTGCCTGGTACCATAGCAGCAATCAGGCCTCAGTCACCGGAAGGAGGGCAAGTGGGCTCCGGGTGGACATGCTGGCCTGAAGACTGAGAGGTCCACACTGTCCTTGTACAGATGCTGAGGAAATGCTTTGCCCACTGCCTTCAACTGCTCTGCAGTCCAAAATATCAGAATGGGGGTAAAACTTCATGGAAGCCAATAAAGATTTCTTGAATATTTAGAGATGCAATTTGCAACTAGTCCTGTGTTAGGCTGAGCTGGATGGTTTTATGGTGGTCTTATCTTGCCTATCAGGGTCTCAGATTTAAAAAGCACTGCTCTACCACATAACTGCTGCTTTTGTAATGCTTTTTTAGGAAGAGCCCGCCAATAATTTCATTTCCCTGAGATGGAACAGTCAGTTGACTGTGGTCAGATCAGCAGCTGTCTTTTCATAATGAACAAACTGATTCTAATACCATGGCTGAACTATGTGACTGTACTCGCTTCCCTTGGAAGCTATAACTCTCTGTCAAAATAAATAATATATTAAATCACCTTCTAATACACAGCTACTTTCCTTAAGTAAAAGCTACATTGTTTATTTTATTTTTTTGTTGTCTCGAGTAATTTTTTTTTCTCAGTTTAAGTTTAATAAACACTACAAAAGGTCAGTAAATGGGGTTGGCCCTGCTACTGGTACATCATACATTATACAGCCTACCCCACAGTGCAGCTCAGCCCATTACTACCAGTGGAAGAAAAGATGGTTTCCCCAGCTCCTGTAGGAAAGGCATGTATCGCCCCATACCACATCTTGTATTTAAAGCATGAAAAAAAAAAAGTACAAAAGAGCTTTTGTTCTCATGGCCCAGTGTTCACTTCTGCTTGGAGAAATACTCTTGGCTCTTCTGGACATCAGGCTTGATAGTATCTCTGCCAGGCTTCCACCCAGCTGGGCACACTTCTCCATGTTTGTCAGTGAACTGGAAGGCCTGAACGAGTCTCAGTCTCATCCACAGAGTGGCCAACAGGAAGGTCGTTTACAGTGACCTGTCAAAGGGTACCCTTATCATCAATGATAAAGAGGCCCCTGAATGAGATGCCTTCAGCAGCCTTCAAGACCCCGTAATCCTGAGCAATGGGGCGCTTGGGATCTGACACCAAGGGGATATTCATAGGTCCCAATCCTCCTTGTTTCTTGGGTGTGTTGATCCATGCCAGATGACAGAAGTGAGAATCCACAGATGCACCAATCACTTGGCAGTTAAGTTTCTTAAATTCTTCTGCCCTATCGCTGAAAGCAGTGATCTCCGTTGGGCACACAAACGTGAAGTCAAGAGGTAAAAGAACACAATATATTTTCCTTTGTAGTCAGACAGGCTGATATCTTTGAACTGACCATCTGGCATAACAGCTGTGGCCTTAAAGTTGGGGGCAGGGTGCCCAATTTTGGCATTTCTTGAAGACATCTTGGTACCAGCTGGCTTCAGCAAGGGAGCACGGCCTGCACACTCACCAGTTCCCACGCCAGAGTCTCTCAACCACAGATCATCCACGCAGGGAGGAAGAAAATGCTGTCTCGAGTAATTACTACAATCCCTTTAGATGTGATTTTCAAACTTTACCCCAAGAGTTTTTTCTTCTGATAAATATCTCTGGAGGGATAAACAGATAAAAGCAGGACTGTTCTAGTTAGCAATTTAGGATTCTCCCTCTCCCCTGAATTATAGTCCCATCAATCAATCATAGTTGGTGATTTTATATAATCATTTTTCACAAGAAATTCCAAAAATAGTAGAAGGAAGTGATGGGAATACCTTCCATGGCTTCCACCAAATGAGCATCCCACTTAACTGTGGAACATTGTAGAAACCAGGAAGATGGGGCTTGGTGACAGAATGCGTGCTTAGCACACACCAAGGTCTGGGTTCCATTCCTAGCACGACCAAAACCACAGGAAGACTGTGAACCAGACTATAGACTTCACTCCAGTTTGACTCATTGTCATGCACTCCCTAGAGTTTAGTGAAATGTTATCATGTGTATAGATAGATTCCCTCATCACAAGGGAACTCCACTGCGAGAGCTCTTTAAAGTTATAGCCCCCCCTAAATCCCCATGTCTAACACCTGGCAATCACTGGTCTGTCTCCACTGACCTAACTCTCAAGTTTTTGCATTTACAGAACATGACAAAAGTGGAATGATACAGTGTGTAATTTGACAAGAAACTAGCTTTGTCCTCAGCATCCAAGATGGCTCAATAACTCATTTTCTCCTTTGTATTTTAGAGTAATATTTCACCGCGTAAACTTACCAAAGTTTCTTTATCCATTCACTTTTGGAAAGAATTGAGTTGTTTGGAAAGAAATAAACTGCCAAGAACATTTATATAAGTTTTTTATGTGAGCCTAAGCTTTCTTTTCTCTACAATAAATATCCAAGTATATAATTGCTATACTGTATGGTCAGTATATGTTTAATTTTTTATAAGAAACTACCAAACTGCTTTCTAGGGTAGGGCTCCATTTTACATTTCTGCCAGAGCTATAGGGGCAATCTAAGTTCCTCTGGAGTCTCAACAGTATTTAGTACTATCAATGTTTTTACACTGATAATGCGTGTAGAAGAGTAATCATTTATTTTTAAGATCTCCCTTCCTTTCTTGTGTGACCAACTTACATAATTTAAAATAATGCTTTCTAAACATAAAATTAGCATGAGGCACATGTGATAGCATGAACTCGGGAGTAGTATTTCAGCATGCATCTGAGTGAATGGCGTGCCACAAAACCAAAGATCTGACCTCAGTTTTAGAGATTCAGAGACTTGACTTTAGTCGCTGGAGCAGAGATAAAGGATACGCAGGCCCTGAGCCAGGTCCAACAAACTCCCCAGAGGCTCCTCTGCAGGCTGATGCATCGGGGTGACAGGGGTGACCCACAGAAAGGGGACCCATTTCCTTTGGTTTGGGGGGCGCGGTCACCCCACATCCCAAACCTCAGAGTAAATATTTACAGGAGGAAAGTACAGGGCGTGGGGTGTTCTTCCAGGAATATTTATGAAGCCATGCCGGTCAATGAAAGGCTCCCTTCATTTTGGTTATTCCTTGATGAATCATAGTCTCAGTCCATAAAATGAAATTATTCCTGCGCCTTGACCATGCTGCAGAAAAAGACTCACGTTTAATCCCTTTCCACAAAGGAGTCACTTGCCTTCTTTGGTATTTGGCAACATGGACCTTCTTCAGCTTCCACTAACGCGCTAGCTCCCAAACGTACTGACTCCCATTGATCCTACTACCTTTCACTCCACATCTTAGAATCTATAATGCTCTGATTTCGGCAAGGCTCTCTCCATGGTCTGAATACGTTAAAATTCTAAATCAGGTTATATGAATAATCACTCCTGTACATACAAAATAGCATTCGATCAGAAATTTGAAACACCTCTGGAAACGGATAACCTTGCAAATAAAGCTGAGTTACTCCAGATTACTAGAGCTGGACCCTCATCATAGCATAAAGTATAAGAAAAATACCTGGAAAACGTGGTCCCCAGTATGTAACTGATCCTCCTCGAAGTGTCTTGTGTTTCCTCTCTAAAAATGTCTTCATTACATTCAAGTCATTTTAAATTGTCTTCCATGATTATTGTGGTGGAATAGAGTGCAGTTTCTTCAGTTAATCTAACTGCATTTGTTATGGATTAGCCAGTGGTTGTGAGCCCTCTCTGAGAGCCTTCTGTGTTGGCATATGAGCCAAGTTGCCCCAGTGGCCGAGCCTCAGATAACAGCTGTTGTCGCTAAACTAAAACTTCAGTGTTTAGGTTTAACTATAGGGTTGACACCTCTCAATCAATAAGTGAGTTTTAAGTTACAGTTTGGGCACTCAGCCTCTAAAAGGTTTGGCATCACCAAATTAGGCTAAGAGTTCTCAAAATTGAGTGATTAATACAGGGTAGAAAGTTTACCCCTACACCATGGAAAAGTCCAGAGACAGATGACTCAAGCTTGCAGGGCAACTCTGCCATCCTCCTTCCAAAGCTTTCATCTCTGGGTCCAAAACGCCAGCTCCAGTGCTCTCTATCACATCTCCATCTCAGGTAGGAAGGAGAAAGAAAGGAAAAGTGTTCCTTTCCCATTTCTTTTAAAAGCATGACACGAAATAAATAAATAAATAAAAGAGTGACATGGAAGTGACACACAGCTTTGTGTTGCTGTCCAACAGCAAATAACCTGGTCACAAGAGCACAACTTGCTTCAAGTGAATCTGGAAATACAGTCCCCAGCTGGAAATCAGACTGCCGGCTACCACTTTGGAGTTTTAATATTGAAGGAAAAAGGAAAAAACGTTTCGGTAGACAGCCCACAGTCTCACCCACAGCAAGCAGCTACTCCTCATTGATAGCCAGCTCTGCATCTCTGCCATTATTTTCAGTACTTTACCAAGTCCAAGTCCAAGTGAAATAAAATGGAAAATGGGGATGTTTCCACTCTCTGATGCTGTCCAACTTGCACCCCAAGGAACCCCATGATCCTCTGTGGAGACAAGAATGGAGTGGGTTTCTCCCCTTCCTCCAACACTTTGACGGCCTCACCAATTTACAACAAGGCATGTAGGTAGGAAGCGAGAAAATTCGTTTTTAAAACCCCATAACCAGAAGTCTCCTTTGAGAACTAAATTCATGGTTACTAAACTGCTTTCAGCCTTCTCACATTGCTTAGCAAATGCAAGAGCAGCAGAAACAGTTGGAGCAACAGCAGTGCTTGTCACTGTAGATAACCTTGCCACCTCATTCGTTAGCAGGACCACTCTATAAAAAAGAAAAAGTGTTGGAGTACACTGCAACTTTGGTGCATTGCTGACAGGAATGGTAAAAAGATAAAACTATTGTATGGTGGTTCTTCAGAAAAATAACAATAGAATTAACATGATCCAGCAATTTCACTTCTGAGTAGATGCCTAAAATAGTTGAAAGTAGCTTCTTAAAGAGATATGTTTACACCCAAGTTCATAGCACCATTATTCACCATAGCTTGTCAACAAAAGGACAAACAAAATGTCACATATATATCTGATAGAATATTTTTCAGTCTTAAAAAGGAAGGAAATTTTGATGCATTTTGTAGCATGGATAAACTTTGAGGACATTATGCTAAGTGAGACAAGCCAATCACCAAGGAACAAAGACAAACTGTACTCAGGTGAAGTACCTAGAGTAATAAAGATCATGAAGACAGTAAGTGGAAAGGTGATTTCCAGGGACCAAGGAGAGCATGAGATGTTACTGTTCAATGTACATAGGGTCTCAATTTCACAAGATAAAAAGAATCCTAGGGGTAGATGTTGGTGGTGGTTACACATCGTGAAAGTACTGAATACCACTAAACCAGGCATTTTTAAATGGTTGGATGTGGTGGTCTGACCACACGATACAGCATGCTCAGTGGGGGCCCTCATGGAGGCCTGTGCCCGTCATCTTCACAACACTCTCATGGGACATTTACAGGTGGGAAAGCAGGACTTTCCTTATGTCACACAGCTAGCAAGTGCAGAGACAAGGGTGAAGCCCAGGCAGTCTGATCCCCATGCCCACACGGATACAGAGCTCCTACCAGCACTGACTGCAGATGGGGGGAGGAACATAAACTAGTGTGATTTGTGTTCGTCTTCTCATAACACTTCTGTTCTTCTTCTAATTCAGCCCAAGAGCATGGGGAGTGTCCACTAGGGTCTGTAAAACTAGATTTGTTTTGTCTGATGAGTCATCTGTGTCTTGTGTCTGGTAAAAATGAAGTTGTTTTGTCTCATTGTGGCCCTGACAGGTACTTAACATTATATCCAGAGATATCTTGAGTTCATCATCCCTGTCTGACTGCAAAAATAAAACCAAATGGCACAGTGCAGGTACAAGCAGAAAGGTTGGGGCTGTGGAGGAGGAAGGTAGAAGAAGTCATGTGAGTGACAGGAAATGTCTTAGCCATGCTATTTCAACCCCTCCCCTTCTTCCGCCTGTCTGTTAGACACACACATGTGACCCTAAAATCCACTGGAAATTGCCACCTTTGCACACCTACATCCAGGCATTTCCCTGCACCTTGGTACCCATCAGCATGGCAAATCCTAGGGGGAACTGTCAGGTGCTGTATATGTTACCTTCACCTCTCTTGTGGCTCCTTCTTTTCCAGTTGTGTGTTATCTTCAAGCTCTCCTCTTCATAGATTCCTCATAAAAGCCTTTCTTTATCCCTCTGTCACCCTTCTGCTAGCCAAACTATTCACTCACTCAGTAGCCACATATGGACTGGTTGTGACCAGCCAGGCCCTGGTTTGGGCTCTTGAGCTACATTAGTAAACCAAACAGACAAAATCCCTGCTGCCTATGAGAAGTCAAGCAAGGTAGGAAATAAATTCAACACATTATAAATGAGTAAATGAATCAGTTTGTTAGAAGATCATTCATGCTATTTAAAAAGTGAAGAAGGCGAGTTGAGCAAAGAAGACAGATCAAAAATGCTAAGGGAAGAAAGAAAAAATGTAGTTTGCAATATTGAGTGGTGTCGTTCAAAGTGGTCTCATAAGGAGAAATTGGAGCCAAGACTTGGGATTGATGAAAGACTGAGCCAAGTGGATGGATGAGCCAGGGAAGAACACCTAGGCCTGGGGAGAGCCAGGATAAAGCCCCGGGCCACAGTGCCTGAGGGGCTTCGGGAGCTGGAGGAGGTCAGTGATCTGAGGCAAAGTGAGTGCATGAGCAGAGAGCTGTAGGTCACCTGCCAGCAAGATCACAGTGCCCACAGCCTCAGTCCTTGGAAATCAATGTGAAGGCTTTGGATGTTACCCTAAGTGAAATCAGGCATAGACGAAAGGCAAGTTCCTCTATGCCTTGAATTTAATGACTACAGACAGCATATTTCTCCTCTTTTAAGAAAATATAAAAACCTAAGAAATATCTTAATGGAGAGGACCAGCGATCTATCTAACTTAATCTTCTACAGCTAAAGACTTTCCAACTTGTGGAGGGATGACCTTTCCTAAGATCTCCCACAGGCTGATGCCCTGGCCTCGTGCCTAACCTCCTCGCAACCATTAAAGACCTTTGTACAAGTGAGCACAACCCCAACTCAACATATTCTTTTAGTGAGCCAATGAGCTATACGTAAATAATATGAGCCTTCTGCCCTTCGAGGAAGTCCAATGGATCCTCCATTTGTGGGAGGTCACTGCCGCTGTGCCAGCCTTATGTCCCCAAGGACCCAATACATCTATGAAATGAAACATAAACAAGCGTAGTTTATTCCAGCAAAACATGGAATATTTAGGTGTTTAAGGCATTAGCAATCTAGTTTAAAGCCACAAAATTATTTTTTCAGACCCCAATTTATAGTTAAGTGATTTCATTGATTTCATGTGTGTGAATTATTCTTTAGCCATTAGTTAAGAGGGACTAGGTGGAATAAAATTATTAAACACTCAAATGAAAACATAAAGACTAAAAACATTTTATTCATTGATTTTATCTGTAAAGGACATTCTATTTGTTTGGAAAATTTGCTGAAAAGTTATCAGGCAAAGTGTGAGACCCCCAAGAGGGTGCTTGAGTCACAAAACAGAGATGATGACGCGCTGAATCTGGTGAATTAGTGGGAAAGAAATGGGAAGATGGAACAGAAGTACCCTCAAGAAAAGGAAGAAGCCAAGAAAGCCAGGTGACCACCAGGTGGACAAGCACAGAGAGGACAAGGACATTTGCAATAAGATGACCAAGACCGAGAAGAGCCGTGAGCCAGCTGTGGATTCCGGAGTGGACCTCTATAAACCCTCAATGGGAGAGCTAGCACATAGCATCTGGGCTTCCTTAAATTCTTTAAACTTTGAAAAATAAGTCCCAAGGAAATGAGTCGTGCATGTGGAGAGGCACGATTCTCTCTGATAATACTAACAGTACCCTTCCTTAGGTCTGATTATACCCAAGTGGCTCCTGGTCACTGTCCCCACCCAGCGAAGGAGACAGCCGGTGCCTGTGTGAACCCTGCCCCTCTGAGATGTTGCTGAAGCAGCAAGAAAGTACATGTCTTAGAAAGGAAAGGGGACACATTGACCACAATGCGGAGCAACGTTCTCAACCCCAGCACAGCTGCTGTCCTGAAAACTGCGGTCTGTAGTGGAGTTGGGGCGAGAGGGGGTCATCCTGGGCACTGTGTAACAGCATCCCTGGCTTCTGCCCAGTAAAAGCCTGGCAGCACCTTCCCAGCCAAGACAGTTAAAAGTGTCCCAGACTCTGCCCAATGCCAGACACCCTTGTGGAGATCAGCCCCGCTGCGCATCTATAACTCAGCTCTTGCTTGACCTCAAAACCTATCCAAAACCGCACCTGTGCTGATATACCTGTGCTCTTGAAAACTGAAACTAGGTGGCAAAGCTAGAAACTGAACAGAAATAAAAATAAGTTTCAGAATACTCACTGGACCCTTTCCATGTGTAATGCTTCTGCAGTGGCTTTTGCAAATTTCACACTGATCTGAGACCATTTTATGAAAATTGGGGTCTGTCAATGTGATGGAGAAACATAACCCACATAAACAATTTCCTCGCTGGCTGAAAGGAACTGGAAGGCCAAACCTTTTATTTCCTTGGTCAAAAGGTGAGCTGGTCCTTCCTCTCTTCTTTTAAGAGAAGTAAAGACCTAGGTTAAAAGCCCTCAATAATTAAGTCTTGTCTGGCTGCAGTGTAAAAATAGGCATTGCTCTGTCTAAACAGGAAAACAGCACTTCCCTGACAACAGCCAAACGTTTTAGAGCTACAAAAGATGTTTACCTTTGTAAAGAAGTCTTTTTCCTCGAGTGTTTATTTGGGGACTGTGTAGGTGTCCGGGAGGGGGAAGCAGGTATATAAAGCTCAGAGCACTTTCTCAGAGATGGTGGCTGTCACAGCTTCCTACTCTTTGGGGAGAAACAGCTGATGTCTTACATGGTTTCCCTGTTTGAAAAGTGCTGGCTACCCTGAAATGACCCAGTGACGATTTTGGGTCATAACTTCTGGACTTGGGGCACACTTTGTATTTATTCATTCATCAACTACTCATTCAACAAAGAGCTACTGAAGATCTATGCACTGCTGACTCTAGGAACCCAATGATAAACAAACAAAAAAAAAAATCTCTGCTCATGTGGAAACTTTTTACAGATAAAATATAGATAGATAAATAGATAGATCTAGACATGTAGGTATCTATAAGGTAAAGTTTATCAATTAAATGAGAAAAGTTGAACGGGACAGCATTGATAAATTTCAGGAAAGATCAGCTAGGAAATATTTTAGTCTTTGTGACCCATCTTATCTCCCAACTCCGCCACTGTGGACCAAGAGCGGCCATGTTTATGACATTAAAAAAAAAAAAAAAGATTACATCTGCATTCCAATAAAACTGAGTTTTCAAAAACAGGTGCTGAGAAGTCAACTTGCTGACCTCTGAGATGAAAGAAAAACAATCAGAAGTTCAAGGGAATTGCCAATTTTAAGTAGGATTATCAAGGTGCACCTTAATGAGAAAACAATATTCAATCAAAAACTAGAAGAGGGCAACAAGTCAGACTTATGGTTCTACACAGAAAGAACATTCCAGGTAGAGCAAGCAGCTAGTGGGAGCGTCCTGTGGCAGTGACACGTTCGGTGGGTTTGGGAGCTCAGGAAGGAGCCCCCTTTGGCTGAAGCAGAATGATTAAGTCATCCTATCTGTAACCACTCTCAACTAGGCTCTCCAACTGACTTTCCTCTTTTGCGTTTTTTTCCCCTCTTTTCTGTTAAATTAAATATGTTACTATCATGAATGGTGACTCGGGAATAGGCTTTGTCCTGGCGTGGGAAAAGGTAAGAGGTGGTGATATAGGTTTTGTTTTATCTGCTTTCCAGCCTTAGTTCAGCTCAGTACCAGGAATAGGGGAAACAGAGAGCAAGGACGCATGACCACAGAGAGTCCTGGCAGCCTCCAGCCAGCACGCACTCACAGATGCACAGCTCAGAAAACAACTCGCAAGATGGGAAGGGGATGGAAAGAGAGTTCAGCTGGTCATGGACACACCCCAGCTCCTCACTGTGACTGTGATCATTGTGTTCTGCAAACATGTACCAATAAAAATGTTTAAAAATAAATAAAATTGGATCCAAAATGCACAATACATATTGGGAAAGTCAAAGGGGAGGAATTATCTAAAAAGGGAAGGAAATGACCACTATTAATCTATTATCATGATTTGAAATTCAGATTGTATTCATAGTTCTGATTAGTTTCATTTTATTCTGATTTGTTTGATTTTATTACACTTGATGGCATGGACAGCTATTTTAAAGATAACAAAATATATCACTGCAGCCATCGAGGATGTCTACTTATCTTGTTTAGAAACCCTGTATGGCTTTCATTGTTTGTTTTGATTGATTGTACTCTATTCTGTGTGGTTTGATTGTAATATGTCTGAAGGTGTAGGCAACTATTCTGAAGATAACGAATATTATGGTAGCCAATGCTGTTTTGCTAATATCTTGAAATTCTATTGCTTACATTGTTCTGCTTTGTTTGTTTTGTTTTATTATGTTTTGATTTGTTTCTACTGCTTTAGTTTGTTGTATTTTGTTTTATTTTACTTATCCCTGATGGTATGGGCAGGTATACTGCAGATAACAAGAACCATTATGGAAGCCTTATCGATTGCTTTGTTTTTTTGTGTTTTGTTTTGTTTTGTTTTGTTTTGTTTCTTTCTTTTTACACTATTTCAAAGTCATATTCCATGTTCATTGCTTTGTTTTGATTGACTTTACTCTGTTTTGTTTTGTTTGGTTGTATTCTTTTCAAAAAAAAAAAAACAGAAAAAAATAAATAAATAAAATTGACTCTAAAAAGCAAATCTAAAACATTGCTTCCTTACTCATATGGCCTGTTTATTTGTGGGATGCTCTTAAAGAAACAACTAAATGTAACACTCCCCAGGACCAGGAGGCAG
>RJWT010041816.1:0-12246 GCA_004365215.1 Cuniculus paca
CTCTTTTTTTTTTTTCATAAAAGATCACATTTTCCATTGCGGAACCAGAACAATCAAGGTGGGCTATCTACAGGAACTAGAACAATCAATAGGGAACATCTATGGTAACAGGTTATATATTGACACATAGTTTCTAAGACAGTTTAACCAGAATGGGGAAGCCGACACAGTTAGTGGAGTTATACGATAAGTTTCACCGTTTTTATTGTGGCCCAGTATTTTTAGGAAATTTATAGCCTATAACAGTATCGACTCATGATGGATATAATCATTAGATAGTGCAAACGTGTACTTATAAAAATTTTTAAAAAGATTTGGGAGACAAGTGGTTAAAAGACCTCAAACCTTAAACTGGGCATGATGGTGAACATTTATAATCCTAGTACTTATGAGGCTGAGGCAGGAGGCTCTAAATTCAAGGCTAGCCTAGGCAAAACAAAGGTTTTTACCTTAATGTATACCCATTTTAAACACCTAACACAACTATACTACAAAAATGGGTACTCTCACACTTCGCAATCCACTCTAAATATGATAAAATGTTCCCCATAATGTATTTGGTCCAGTGATTTTTAGTGTAGTCATAAGATTGTTCAACCATCATCACTAACCCCAGAACATTTTTATCTATTCAAAAAGAAACTCCCAGCCCATTAGCAATCACACCTCATTCACCTCACCCCCAAGCCCTCACAACCACTTATCTACTTTGCCTCTATAGGTTTGCCTATCATGGATATTTCATATAAATGAAATCACTAATAGGTGGTTCTTTGTGTGTCTGGCTTTTTTCACTTAGCCACTTTTCAAGCTTCATCCATGTTGCAGCATGTATGAGTACCCCATTCCTTTTTATAGCTGAATAACCCATCATATAGATGTGTGGGTGTAACACATTTTGTTCATCCAGTCGTTGACTGATGGACACTTTTGGTTTTTTTTTTCCATGCGGGGGGGGCGGCGCTATTATGAATACTTCTGTGAACATCCATATACAAGAGATTTTTGTGTTTCGTTTGCAGTACTGGGGATGAACCCAGGGTGTTTTTACTGGGCTACATCCCTATCCCTTTTTATTTATTTTGAGATAGGATCATTAAGTCATTAAGTTCCCAGGCGGAGTTCTAACTCATAATCTTCCTGCCTCAGCCTTCCAGAGTGCTGAGATTCAGGTACACACTGCCATGCCTGGCTAAGAATTTTAATTTAGTGCCTTTGTTTCTCTTAAGGATGATGTTGCTGAATACGTAAATCAGTTTTTAAAACTATCCACTGAGTTTTGTTTCTTGAGGCAGGGTCTTGCTATGTAGTTCAGGTTGGCCTTGAATTCCGCAATCCTTCTGCCTTAGCCTCCCAAGCGCTGGGATTCCAGGCATGTGCCCCCACACCCAGCTATCCACTGAGTTTTGAATCTATTAATTTCAGAAAAGAGGGAAGCTAGAAGTAAATGGTAGCTTCATTAAGGATCTGATATTCTCAAAAATTTTCTTCTAAAATTCTGAATATGCTTGATTGTCCATTTATTCATTCAGCAGGCATTTTCTGTTTCTCTTCTTATCAGTTACAGGAAAACCAAGCTAAATTCAGTGTATTCCCACCATTAAGTACATCACAGGTGCCTGGATGTTACACTGTTTTTTTTGTTTGTTTGTTTTTGTTTTTGGTCTTTTTGAGACAAGGTCTCGATATGCAGTTCAGGCTGGCCTCAACCTCACAGCTATCTTCTTGCCTCAGGCTCCCAAGTGCTGGGATTACAGGCATATGCCACCACACCAGATTTAAATACAGAATCTAAACCAAAAACAAAAACCAAAAAACCACACACAACAGAATGTCTGGTAGGGCCTCCGCCTTTTTAATAGGTAAGAGTGTTCATAAAGATACTTTTGTCACAACAATAATCATGTGTTTCACGGCAACTTAATTAGGACATACTATTAGTCTTCAGATTTTTACCCTTCCCTTTTGGAAGACTATCCAGTGCTCTGAAGAATTAATGGCTTTGTGAAGCTGGCAATGCTTGTGACTCAGACTTCCTTTGAGAACACTGTCACCATCCAGCTGCAGGATGTACAGATTATCACTGTGGAGCAGTGTGCAAATGCTCTTCCGAAAGCTGATAGCGCAGCACTGAGCACTGATTATGAATGCATCCCAGGATTCTATGTTTCTTTTCTATTGCTGTGTGCCGCACTTCACCAAACAGGATATGGAAAACGAATAGGCAGTGTTCGTATGCAATCCTTAAGAGACAATTTGTCAGCATTAACTCCATTGTGTAAGAAAAGTGTAAAGACAGTTCCACTTATAACAATGTAGTTGTACATGTACAATTTGACTGAATTTATTTTTCTAGGACTTTTAAATTACCAGCACCACTTAAATGAAAGAGGTTCATATATGAATGAAAGACTTTCATAGAATTTTATTTTATAGATTTTTTTTCAATACAGTACCTAAAACGGAATTTGAAGGCACCTCCCCAGTATAGGGGAGGGATGTGAGGATATCCTCATTTTCCTTCACATACTAAGGTGATACCTCTCATAGAGATTGAAATCCTTAATACCTGTATTAGTCTGTGGGCTGCCATAGCAATAACTCAGACTGAGCGGCTTCAATAACAGAGACCCATTTCCTTACAGTTCTGAAGACTGCATGGTGCTAGCCAGCTTGGTTTCTGGTGCGGCCTCTCCTGTCTTGCAGGTGGCTTTCTTCTAGTTGTGCCCTCATGTAGCTTTCCTCTGTGCTTTCTTCCTCTTCGTCTAAGGATATCAGTCCTATCAGATTAGAACCCTAATTTCATGCTTCATTTAACCTTAATTATTACTTCCTGGCTCTTTCCCAGTACACTCAAATTGGGAGTCAGGGCTTCAAAATACAAATTTAGAGGGACACACTTCAGCCCCTAACAATAATCATAATCGTAACAATAACAATAATCATTAACAAAAAGTAGACATATGATTTGTGATTATTGTTCTTATGCATAAGCCTTTTCACTGTTTCACTGCCTTAAATGCAGATTTGCTATCATAAAGACTTTAGGAAAGCATGAGTGCCTAGCAGGGGGTGATGGCACACGTCTGTAGTCCCAGCCCTTGGGAGGCTGAGGCACAAGGATTGCCATGAGTTCAAGACCAGCTTGGGCTAAATAGTAAGTTCAAGGCCAGCTCAAACTACATAGTGAGATCCTGTCTCAAAAATAAATAAATAAATAAATAAATAAATAAATAAAAAAAGAAAAAATGAGTCTTTATCTTCCCTGTTGCCAATTCCATGACAATTAATTATAATAAATACCAACTTCTGAGCATAGATGTAATGCAAGAATTGTTTCGGATTCTGGGGATATACACATGAATGAACCAAAGCACCCCTTAAATACTTATACTTTGAATAGACTATTAGAAATTCTGAACAAAAGCTTCTGAAAATTGCAACATTCAAAGACATGTAGAGGTTCAGAAATTCCAGATGGTAAACCACATTACCTAATAATCCAACTAGCTTATAAAAGAAAGTACTCATTCATTCATTTAACCAAGACTTATTTAGTGTCAACTTTAATACAAGATACAGCAGTAAACAAACAGGATGAAGCCCCTGCTTTCTTGAAACTTGTAATGGGTGAGACAAAAATAAACTTATAGAATATAACGTCAGGCAGTGGTAAATAGTCTTGATTTTAAAAAGGGTAGGGAGGAAGAAGACAGTTTGTAGTGGGAGGGTGTAGGAAAAGCCTCTCCAGAAAAGCAACTTGAATGCGGTGGACTTGAATGCAGTGAAGGAGTGAGCCACATTACATGGGTATTGTAATCCAAGTATTGTAATCCCTTTCTTTTCTAATCTTCCTCACAATTCAGAAAGTTATATTTGTAATCCCATTGAAACATTATTGGAATCCTGGCAAGTTAATTGCAATCTACCACCTCCAATGCAACCCATGGCAAGAGTAAGGACACAAAGACATATTCAAAGTTAAGTGTGGCCAAGGGGTCCTAAGCCTGATCCAAGTGAGGATATGCAGACAAAGGCCCTGATCCAAGGCCTCTCCCAGAATTTATTATTTTGTGAAGAAGGGAATGGCTCAAGGATAATGGACAAGGATAAGGAAGATGGTGGGAACTACGTGAGTAACTTGAGCTAGCTATCCAGGTGAGGAGAAAAGCATCTTTGTAATATGCAAGGAGATATGCAGAAAGACCAGTCTGTGTAACTTGATTGGGATAATAGCATATGAATGAATTTAGGAGGCTGTTGCTTCAGTTTCTGATATGTAAACTTTTTTTTTTTTTTGGTACCAGGGATCGAACTCACGACCTCGCGCTTACCAGGCAGATGCTTATGCCACTAAGCTAAATCCCCTGCCTGATATGTAAACTTTTGTGCTCTGGATAGTCATAGCCTCTTGCTTTGAGGCTTACACCCAGGTGACATTCCTGGACTTCAGGTGGTCGTTCTCAATATTAATTAATTTTAACAAATATATTACCATAATGAAAGATGTTTGCGGAGATAGCCGGGAGCTGCAGCATGAAACATACGGATTTCATTCTGCAAGATGAGACGCCATTGAAGCATTCGGAGAACAGAAGCAATAAAATCTGTTTTATATTTTAAAAGCCTCTCTATGGAGAAAAGATGAGGGAGATGAAGCGAGGAGACAAATGCAGTGGTTAGAGGGAGGAATGATAAGAGACTTGCATGATAGTGAGCATGGGTATTGAGGGGTGTGTACATGTGCATGTGCTCATGCCTGTGTGTTTTATGATGGGCCAAATAGATATTGTAACTGGTCACTACTTTTCAATAATTAGCAATGTAACATACAAAAAAACCCCATACCTACAATATTCCTGCTTGCTGTCACAATTCTGTCCATGAAATCAAAAACAAGGGAAGTCTAAAATAACTGTCAACCAAGAGGAGACTACAGAGACATGATTATATAATATGGTATGTTGGGTGTGATCCTAAAACAGGAAAAGGACAGCAGGTAAAAATTAAGACAATCTGTATAAACTGGACTTCAGTTGGTAATTCTCAATATTAATTAATTTTAACAAATATATTACCATAATGAAAGATGTTTGTTGATAATGGGAAAATGGGGGAATGAGGTTAATATGGGAACTTTCTGTACTCTCTGCTTAATTTTTTCATAAATCTGAAAAGAAAAAGTCAACAATGTAACACATCCATATATATGTGGAGATGGTTGATGATGGTTATACAACAATGTGGGTATACTTAATGCCACAGAACTATGTACTCTAAAAAGGTTAAAATGCTAAATTTTAGGCTATGTATATTTTACAATTTAAAAAATGATCTGTGACTGGGTGTGGTGGTGCACACCTATAATCCCAGCACTCGCAGGCTGGGACATAAGGATCACAAGTTCAAGCCCAGCCTGGGCAATTTAGTGATTTAGCAAGACCCTGTCTCAAAATGAAAAAGGCTTGGGGATATAGCTCAGTGTGAAGACCTTTATATTGAATAGTTTACTTTATTTATTTTTTTGGAGACAGAGTCTGCTATGTAGACTGGCCTTGAACTCCCTCTGTGACACAGGCTGGTCTAGAATTCACCATCCTACTTCAGCTTCCCAAGTGCTGGGATTACAGGTGTGTGCCACCATATCCATCATGTGTTAACTTTTGTAACTCTGGATTCTTAAACTGCAGAGAGTAAGACTTGAAAACATTTATCAAGTGAGATCTTTTCTTTTTTTTCAGTAAGAAATTTATAGACTGAATGGAATTTGCTAAAATGTACACCTATACTCTCTCAATGTACATCTGAATATGCACATAGGTGAACAAAGTGTAGTTTGTATTTGAACAAGACAAGAACCTCTTATGTCTTCTGAGGTTTCATCAGAAATCTTCATATAAGTCAGAAGACAATTTGAAACTCCATTTTTCAAATAAAAGCACTTAAGAGTTAGGAAGAACATATTTTTTTTGCTGCCGTGATCGCTGTGGAAAGCAAGATTGTTGGTTAAGATCTGACAGAGTCAGCTCTACAGTGGAAGACACCAACATATGTTGTCAAAATTTCTCTTTTTATTCACCCACCCAACACTTTAGTCACATCTTCTGAATCAGGAAATGTAACTTTATTCTGTTTCATAGAACAATCAAGGTAATGATATGATAATGTATATAGAGAGCCCTTCCTGGACCTCATCTTGGTCCAGGAAGTTGATATTTGTAATCTCATGGGAAAGTTATTGGAATTCTAGCAAGTTAATTCCAGTGCAACCATGGCAAGAATAAAAACACTAAGACATATTTACAGTTATGGGGAGCCAAGGAGTCCTAAGTCTGGCCAGGATAAAAGTTCATTGGAACAGAGGCCTTGACCTAGGGCCCAACCCATATTTTACTAATTCATGAAGAAGGAAGTGGTTCAAGAATGAGTGACTGTAAGAATGGTGGGAAATAATGTGAGTACTGTGAGCTGGGCTGGGTAGGAGGCCTCTGCAAAATGCAGAGAGAAGGATATGCAGAAAGAGTAAATCTGCATAACACAACTGAGGTAATATCTAATGTTTTGGGGTTGGTACTTCAGTTCTGATATGTAAACTTCTCTGCCCTGGGAAGTCATAGCCCCTTATCTTGAGGCTGGATCCCATTTAACATCCAAGGAGTGGTGGTCTTCACTCTTGGCTTAACCATGTTTCTTGGGAGTCGCAGGGCAGGGAAACAGCAACTGTCACCTAGCTTTAAAGATTATGCATCAGCACCTCAGCTAGCCCTATTTACATTGCTTAGAGCCAGTTGAAGGGATAAAGAAATGGCCTAGCCAGCTCTGTACATATCAGTACAAGGAGATAGGGCTAGGTTTAGCCAAAATGGAGATAATGTTCTTTATTCAAGGAGAGTTATCCAGGTAGTCCTCCACAAATGCAGGCTCATTTGTGTGGCATACCCAGACTGAATACTGGTGTGAGTTTTGACTGAATACCGGTGTTCTGGAAGATGAAAACACTTTTAATTGATTTGAAAGTACTTGCTTGTCTTATCCAAGACTTGTGAGATTCAGTTTCATATGTGTTTTCACATCCCTTTACCTACTGTGCCCAACCCCCAATTCTTTCTTGTATATTGTACAGTAGGCTCCATCTGGGTTATTACTTCACTAATCCAGTTGTCACCAGAGAACTTCCATCTGTCATGAAAATAACATAGCCAGTTAGCATTTTTGTTGTTGTTTTTGTTTTGAGTCAAGGTCTTGCTATATAGTTCAGGCTGGCCTTGAACTTACTACTATGCAGCCCAAACTGGCCGTGAACCTGTGGTGATCCTCCTGCCCCAAACTCTGGAGGGCTAGGATTACAGGTGTGTGCCACGTCCAAGCTGGTTCCTCATCGTTTTCATTATTTGAATTCTTAGAAAACATCAATACAATGATTCAGAAAATTAAAAATTAAATTAATGATGTCTATCTCCATATGAAATACAACAGTTAATTGGATGGTTAATATTTGAGATTAGAACGGAAATTACATACCTCAGAATTTAAGTTACTGTGAAAGAAGACAACAATGGAAGATCCATTATCACGAACCACCAGTCATAGACACCAATTCAGTGTTCAGTAGAGGCAGGTGATTGTCATTTATTTACACTATGAACAGTATTCAGTCTCCTTTTTTTGGGTCACTATATGATTTTGTATTTCCCCCTCCCCCGATCTTTTATACTCACTGCTAGAAACCAGAACTTTCTGCACCAAAGAGAAGTTTTCTGGAACAAGGGACTTTCCAGGATGGCCCCATCACATCTGGAATGGTTGCTCACCAAAAATAAAGTCCCTTACTCTTCTATTTTCACAGGTGAGAGCCTGTCTACTATTTTCAGATCTGCTTTTAAACTATAACATTATATTTAGCTAATCTTTCTAAGTGTAGTCTGAGGTAAAGCAAATAAAAATGGATAATCACATCTTTTTGGCGGTAGTCCTAAACAGTTTGTTTGGCTGGATATACCCGGAATACTTACTTCAAACTTTGCAGCACTGCTTCCTGCCACTATTCCATGCCTTGTTGTTCAGCTATAGGAACAGTTCTGAGACTGACAGGGAAGTCATGGTTGGTTGTTCCTAAAGCTTTTTTAGCATTACCTTTTGCCATTTCTAACAGCTTCACTGTATCTACAAAAGATAAATGCATTCATTAATTCTATAGCATATTGTCGAGACTAAGAATGACAAATTAAGTATGTCCTTTATTAAAAGAGTGATATAAAGATGCTCATTCATGTTTATAGAGTACTTGACAGTCATGTTAAGGCCAGTAAAGCTTAACAAAAGGGAAAGTGGAGATGCAAAGAAAAAGAAAAGTAACTTTCTCCTACAGTTAATGGAGGTTTTAGTCAAGGATTGTTTACTACTGCTAAGAGCTGGTAAACTAATGTTAGTCATCAACAGACATTGAAAAGGTTTCATGAACTGCTTGAGGACTGGGGATGTTGTTCAGAGGTACAGCAATGCGTGCCTAGCATTCGCAAGGTCCTAAGCACCAAATGCACAAGATAATAAAAAAATTGCTTGCTGGGGCTGGGGATGTAGTCAGTGCCTGCTTAGCATGAAGGGAGGTTCTGAATTCCATCCCCAGCACACAAAAAAGAAAACAAAAGAAAAAACAACACAAAAAAACCTGCCTGCACTAGATTCCTCTGCCCTTAGACATCAGTCACCATTAACCTTTAATCCTGAGAGATAAGAGTATTATCTATTTAAAAATAGACTGTGCTCAGTGGCCTAAGTGCCTGCCTGGCAAGCGCGAGGTCGTGAGTTCAATCCCCGGTGCCGCAAAAAAAAAAAAAAAAAAAAAAAAAAGACTATGGAGCTCAGGATGTAATTCAGTAGTAGAGCATTTGTCTGCCACACTTGAGGCCCTGGGTTCAATCCTCAGCACCATTAAATAAATAAATTAATTAAGTGGCTATGGATTGTATTATATGGTTTTATCTACTAATCAGCTAGTGCTCCCAAGAATCAAAGCAACTATACAGATTTCACATACTAACGGAACAACATAACCACCCGAACCAACTCACAGAGTTGTCTCCATATACATGTAAGATGAACATACCTGCCTTTCTTAACGACAAGTGACCCGCCTTTTATACTGAAGTCAATAGGGGTTCTACTCTGGGACATCATCCCAGATCTCTCCATGTGCATGCAGTGTTCTGGGTACATACACTACAGTGTCAAAGCCGTGGTAACATCTCCCTGGAGTGATCGCGTGACAGACACCGATCATGAACAGACGCGGGATCCAGAATGACAGCTTCCTGTAAGAAGGGTGTCGCGGCTACCAGTCCTTCACTACGACATCGCTACTCTCCGCTGAACTTCTTCCTGTTTTCAAAGGATCATTTCCCGAAAACCCAGGATATCCTCTAAACACTTTCAACCGGCGATTTTCCCTGGGAGGGCATATTTGGCAAAGCCTGGAGATATTTTTGGTTGTCATACCGGGAGCTGCTTTGTATCGAGTGGGTAGAAAACGGGAGCAGATAAACATCCTACAAGGTACAGGCCAGTTCCCACAAACAGAATCATCCCACCCCAAAAGTCAGGCGTGCAGAGGCTGAGAAACCCTCCGCAACGACAAACGGCGAAGAAAGGTCAAGTCCCAGAAGAGGATCACCGCGCGGGGTCTGGGGGTTCTGTACCCCTCACGCCGAACTGGGAAGCCCCGGCTCCAGGCCTGAGCCATCCCTTTCTGGGACGTGCAACTGCAGTGTTCCTAGAAAAAACGATGCTTAAAACCCCTAGATACTCAGTGTTGCGAGGCTGCACACCTGCAGACACTTTTTGCACTACGCAGGACCAGACTCCTTTACCTGCCACTCACAGCTGAGACAGCTACAGACTCAGCACTAGAAAATTCACCACCTCACCCGAGACGGATACTGAGGCCCGATGGACACCTCTCTTTCGAGAGTTTAGGGAAAAAGACAGACTCCTCATGCCTATACTTGAAAGGGGCACCACTACCACTTTCCTCCTCCAGAGGCTAACTGCTGCGGGAAGCAGGCAAGCACTCCCGGGCATGCGCAAACTGCACGGCGCGATGGGCGTGACTCGCCTCCGCCTCTACCCGCCTCTTCCCCAAGCCTCGCTCTCGGCCCAGTCTCCGCATGCGCAGCTGACCGGGGGCGGAGCTGCTACATCCGGGGTCTGCCGGCTTGTGGTCGTTTTGTTTTCTTGGCTGAGACTAGGGGCAAGTGAGGCGGCCCCGCGTGGCGCGGCACCGGGCACCGGACCTGCTGCACGGCGAGGGCTGGACGTACGTGCCTGGTGGGTAAGAATAAGGGTAAGGGGGAGCAGCTGCAGGCTGGACAAGGCGCGGACCCTGGCTCACGCCTACAGGTCTTTGCCTCCACCCTGTGGGAAGCTGCAGACTGGGGCTGCGCCTCGCTGGACCATCCTGGCCACTTCCTGCTGTCCTGTCCCGGCGGCAGGGAGAGCGCGACCGCGTCCAAACTCACCAGGCTTAGACCGAGCGGGGGAGATCGGGAGAAAACAGCAGCCCTGCCCAGGACATCATCACAGTGTCCCTCTACTTTGGATCTGCACACAGATCTCGAGAGCGAATGTAACTGGCTGATGGATACACGAGAGAAGTGGCGGAACTAGAACTAGTTTCCAGATCTTCAAGTCCCAGCCCACTCTGGACCTGAAATTCTCAGAATCTGGAGGGCGGAGTTTAGGCTGGAGTGTGACAGTAATCATGCAAAGAAAAATGGATTCAGGGCGGGGTCGTTGGGGTAAACCGAAAATAAAAACATAATGGGTTGCTTTTCTTAGGGAAGAACGGCGTGAATTTTCAGAATTGAACTCATCCTAAAGGCATATTAGCACCGATTATAGTCATAGCTTTTAATATTTAATTTTCAAAACGGAAGGTAAAAACTTGAAGTCGTTGCACTTTTAGGGTGTCGTGGTTTTGGATAGTCATCATTGCTGGCTACAGAATAGCTGCGGGAGTTTGGGTGTTTCTTGACTATTAGCAAGTTATACGGAATTGAGGTATTTTCACACTCTGAAATAGAGATAATATGGATGTGCCTCAGGCCAGATCTGCACATTTGAGCTTGTAGGAATGTTTTATGTAATTTGTTGAAGACAATTTAGGCCAGTTATGGTAATTTAAATGGCAGTGGGTTATTTTTGGTAGGCGCTTTTTTGGAGATAGTAAAATAAATTGGGTGTTTACAAAGAAATAAATGATACCAAAGGTAGACTTGAAGAAGGAAAAATTAACGAGGTGAAAAGAAATGATATGAGTAGAGTTAAAACCTCCAGTGCAGTGTCTTTAATCTCAGTGGGAAGAAACACAGGTTCTATGAAAAAATACATAAAGTATTTTTCATCTGCTTTAACTCAGCCATTTTATCATCTCCTGATTGTATTAGTGCTCCTGAACTATAATATAAAATTAAATAATTCTACTGGGTTATTTAAAGATCACTTAAATTAATTTGGTAATGTATTTGGAAATAATAAGATCTGACTGTTTAGGAAGAGGTCAACCAATGGTTGCATTTTCTAAAAATATTCAAATACCCATCTTTGTTCATATTACTTAAAATGTACTTTCATACTATTTAAATATACAAAACCATCTTCTATCATTATTAATATTTTGTCCTTTTGAGACAGGGTTTCACTGTGCAGTTCAGGCTGGCCTTGAACTCACTTTGTAGCCCAGGCTGGCCTCGAACTTGTAGTGATCCTTCTGAGGCAGGTATGCACCACTATGCCCAGCACAAAAACATCTTTTAAGTTTACAGTAAAGCTAAAACAATGCCAGGCATGGTGGTCCATGCCTGTAATCTGTAATCCCAGCATTTAGGAGGCTGAGGCAGGAGAATCGCTGAAAGCAGCCTGGGATACATAGTGAGACCTTATCTCAAAGAAAAAAAGCTAGGACAAATCCATTTTGTTGTTGTTGTTTGTGACAGGATCTTACTGTGTATTCCAGGCTAGCCTTGAACTTGGCAGGGTTCCTTCTGCCTTATCCTCCCCAGCATTGGGATTACAGGTGTGTGCTCCAGATTTTGTTTTTCAGAATTATAATATGACAGTTCCATCAAAAGTTAAATCAAATAGTCAAAAGAAGTATGTAGAGTTAAAATAAAGCATTTGTAACTTCTATTACATTATCCCTGAACTGTTAACTATTTTCCAGGGACGTAAGTTAGGTGAGAAACAAATAAA